>JAPYYZ010001143.1:0-31524 GCA_030522705.1 Eretmocerus eremicus
CTCGATCCGCGACATAAATCACATCGAACGTATCTCGAACAGGCTGTCATCGCTTTATATCTCTGCCATCGAGCGCGACCAGACTCCGGCATTATTTTTATCGTTTGCTCCCGCGCTTGCGCATCGCGTGCCATTACGTGCTCCGCCTCTTTCTCACTTTCCCCCGTGATCCCGCTTTCTCCCTCTTCTCTCATTCCGTCCATATACCTGCCTGCCCATCCGCGCTTTTGCAATTGATCGTCGATCGAGTGAAGCGACGCGGCCAATGCTGCATAGAGTAGCGTCGAATCGCAGTAGTAAACGGCAAAACGGATCAGACACGGGCGTCCGCGAGCGGGGCTCGTATGTGCAGCTCTCGACGATAGTATAAACGCCCGGAGGGGGAAATGGCGTTACGACGAGTCTGGCGGCGGCGGGTCAAGGATATGCAGGATATCTGACGTGGCGAGGCTCGCTCGTGCGAGAGATCGATATCTCTGGCTGCTGATTCCCGTTTTCCGAGAGATCGATATCTCTGGCTGCTGATTCCCGTTTTCCTCCCCGAACGTATTTCATGAATGCGCGACGCTCGTGAATGAGAGCTACGCGTGTGTCTTGATGTGTAATCGATATAGCTCCCTCTCTTGTCCTTCGTCCTCGATTCAATTTTTATGATCAATGATTTTCTCCATGGTTTGCTGTAAATACTAAGGTACGTGGATCCAACTTGGGCTATAACTTTAGTCTACTTTGAAATTTCCAACGCAGCTTGGCTCATCTTCAGGTTTATTCTAAGCCCCATCTTCAGGTTTATTCTAAGCCCCGAAATGTGGACTGAAATGCACCCATTTCAAACCAATGGGAGCCGATTATTTCAGATTACTTCTCGAGAGGTTCTAAATATACTTTCTGAACTTTGGGATTGGAGATGAAATACCTAAGTGGGGAAAACCCATTTCTAAGACCGAGATCAGCTAATTATCAAACAAATTTTTGTTGATAATTAGACGAGGGTTTGAAACAGTCGATGAAGATGAAAGTTTTTGACACGAATGTCGCGTGACAAATTCCCCATGAAAGATTGGCAATGATCGGGAAAACGCACAAATACATTTGTATCGCCCGTTAGTGCCGTCTGATAGTTTTAGCCCGATCAGAATCAACATTTTCGTTATAGATCGACGTCTTGAATGCGGCTTGAGTGTGAAACAAGGCCACAGGATACGAATACTTGAGATAAGTTTATGTGCGCGTGTTGGGAGCACCCCTTTTTGGTCAATTTACAAGGGGAGGCTATGACGTCCGGAACAGCAATCCTCACCAAATTTTTTTCACAGACTTGTGTCACCAAGAAACGAAAGAATCCAGAGTAGTTATGTCAAATGGGCACTCTGAGTGGGGATACTGCCTAAAACATTAGCATTGCCCGCATAGGCCAATGTTAAAATTTCGTTTATATAGGTATACTTGCAATGTTAAGTTTTTCGTCTGTGTCTCCGAACAAAAGGCCCATTCGACAGTGATACTCTGGATTCTTTATTTTTCGGTAGTACAAGTCTGTAAAAGAATTTTGGTGAGGATTGCTGTTCCGGACCTCAGAGTCTCCCCTTGTTAGTCTCGTATTTTGCTCATGAATCTGGCTCAAAAGTAAAGTGTGGAGGCTTTGAATGAACCGTATAGACGGTCTTGGAATGAAATACGCTGCTAAAAAAGACGAGCAGGATTCTGTCTCAAAGCGGTATAATATATCATAATTTTTTTTCTCGTACCTTCTATAGTCCATTCATTTTTTCATAGAATAAAAATAATCTGTAAATTTTCAGCCAAATCCATCACCCGGAGGCTCTGGTGTCTCCTAGTAAGACGTTGACGATTTATAAGCGCAATCACGCATCGAAATTCGTACAGTAAGCGGATAACGGTCTCGTTGAAACGATAAATCCTCATGGTCTACACACCATCCAAGTGCGGCAGAACGGGCGGTGATCATGAATAATGCGCAGCTATTGAGCGGCCGTGGTCGAACGGGGCAGAGCTCGACGGAGAGCCGCGCTGATATCGGGACCAGCTCATCGACTCACGCGATCTGTTCGCGTCTGAACTGTTGTTCCGGCGATGATTGATTCGTTAGCTAGGGATTGATTCGTTAGCTAGGGGAATTTCCTGGAAGCTGGTGCAAAACGCTGGTCGAGTAGCGAGCGAGCGAGCGAGCGAATGCGCGCCCGTGATGTCCGGGTTGTGCGGATCCGGTTCGCGTGCGATATCGGCGACCGAGTGAATATTTACCACCTCATTTTCATACAAAAGTGCTGCTTATTATTCATCAGCCTATTTTCGCGTCTCGCTCGTGGCAGCCGGCTGGGATAAATCATTCTTGCGCTCCTTCCTTACTTTATACAACAAAATAATCAAAAAGTGTTGGAAGCTGAAAATCACAAGGGTAGAAAGGATTGCCTCTTATACTCACATTCAAATTTATATTTGAATCGTGGCGTATTTTCGGTACCCAATTTTTTCAGCCCCAAGATTTTGAGTAATGAACGAATTTCTCTCGTGAACAGTGTACGAATTCTGATTATTCTACAGAACACTCGAGGTTTCTTGAATTTTGAGTAAGTCAATGTTCTAATCTGAGACTTATGCCATGAATAATTTAAGATTTCTCGTGTCGAAATTACATCTAAATCCTGCCTGGCGTTGGTGCTTTCTGCACAAAATATTTGGTATTTGAATAGAGGTATATTTCGATATGGGAGCATATCGCGAGGGTGAAAAGCTTATAATTTCATTATGATCTCTTTTCAGGAACAAGAGTGTTATTGAGAGTGTACTGACCCTTTTCCGTTGTTATACATTCACATTCATATTGATGACTTCTGTCTCAACTCACTTGAAAAATATATTGCAGTGAGATGGGGTTTGAATGGTGTGGTATATACCGCTGTCCACGTGTTCTCGAAAGAAAAAACTCCTTTTTTCAATAAAATTGTGGTATAGAGACAGAAAAGAGGGTTTGCTCGTGTAGAGTATTGGTTACGCCATGAGAAACACGCTGGGGAGTCAATCGATGCGAAGCAGGTGCAAGCTCTCGACAAGCTCGCGATAACAGAATGAAGAATCCCCACCCCAACGAGAGTCCCGTCCAACTCGGGGCCATCCTCTTTCACCCGAGTCGAGCTTCCCACGCTCATAATCACGCGCCCGAAGCGAGATCCCCGTCGGGCCGAGCTCATCCATCTCCGTCACTTCCAACCCCGCCCGGCCTCGCTTATCGACCCTCCCAGGAGCCCCCAAAATCCACTCGCTCCCTCACATTTCGAATTTGGCGCCTCGCCTCGTTGCAGATGCTCAAGTCGTGCAGGACGCTGAGCATGACGGTGCGGGGCCCGGCGATAGACCCGAGGTGCAGGGGCGGCCACCCGGTCTGGCCGCACAACCGCCAGCAGAGCTGCAGCTGGATGGACCGGCAGGGCAGGCCGGCCTCGCCGCCGCCGGTGAACCCGCGCGACTCGCGCTACGGCTGCCGCACGCGCAGGGTCGAGCTGCTCATCGAGCCCGGCATGTCGCTCGGCCTCATGATCCGCGGCGGCCTCGAGTACGGCCTCGGCATCTACATCACCGGCGTCGACAAGGACAGCGTCGCCGACAGGGCCGGACTCCTCGTGAGTACATCCTCCTGGCTCCTGGCTCATCCTATAGCTGTGCGCGATTTCGCTTTCACCTCCGGCTAATCTCGCGCTAAACCGGGATCGATCGGAGCCTCGGAGGCTGAGCAGTTACAGTAGGAATGGTTGGAAAGCGACGATTGCGAGGTTGTCGGGAGTGCTGGGGCTCGGAGCGATTTCACTTGTGCGATCCGAGCTCGGGAGTGGGTCTTCTTATTCTTTTATGCATCTACGTGAGGAGATGCCGAATTGGATCGTGAGCGCCCGAAGGAATGGTTTTCGAGTCGAGAGGATACCTTCGAAGGATTGCCTCGATGGGATTCCCTCCTCAGTCGAGGAATGGAGAGTTTGAAAAGAAAGTACTCCGTCGGTTGCCTCACAATAGACTTTGCAATGAAAATTTGAGACATCTAGAGACAATTTCATGTCTACCGTAAAGTTACGTTCCAGAAAAATGTCATGTCGGATACAGACAACGCGAGAATGCAAGAGTTGGCTCTTTAAAATCCAAATGTCTTCGTAAAAGATTCTGCTCAATGTTGATAAATGTAAATTATTCCACACTCGAATGGAACCGTTGAAATATTATTGATGGTAATTTTCTGATGAGTGTATCATTGCTTGTCGAGTCAAAGCGATGATTTGAAACGGAAACAACTTGTTCGATGATCATTCTATCATTCTGGTTAAAAGGAAAAAGCTCTACTGTATTGACATTCATCATAAATTGATTTAAAATAGAACAAAACATAATTTTGAAAAAGTAGCTCCAATCCGAATTGCGTATTGTCAGAATGCACCACCATGTAGAATTTTGAAGTGATCGGCGGAAAGCTTTTCCAGTAATTCCAACTCTAGTGCGAATATATTATAATTGAACCAGAGTCGAGATCATTCCAAGAGCTTTCCGCGGATCACTCCAAAATTTTACACAGAGGTTCGCTCTGTCGATACGCAGGGCAGCTTGGAGTTATTTTTTCGAAATATTGTTTTTTTTCATTTCAAATAAATTTATAATGAATATCGGTAAGGTAGAGCTTCTACAAAACCTCCAGCTTATAGATGAATAAATTCTGATTAAAGTGGCCTTTGATTATAAGAAGGCATTATGAGTACTTGAATTAACACCATCTTCTTATGTTGAGTTATCAATAACGAATTTGCGATTCACGAAGATTGATTGTGACCGTTGACCTATGCGACTACATCTCAAAATGCTTCCAGAGTCTCCTCCCGCGTTCGCGACTAGTTGCTTCTCCAGTGAGATTTGTACGACTCGAGATTCACGAAGTGGCTAGACTAAAGAGATTTGTGGATCGCATGATAACGCGTGTCTGTACGTGTCTGTTGGCTCGCTGTCGCACAGGTGGGCGATCAAATTCTCGAGGTGAACGGCCAGAGCTTCGAGGAGGCGACGCACGACGAGGCGGTGCAGATCTTGAAGACGAACAAGAGGATGAGCATGCTGATTCGGGACGTTGGCAAGGTGCCCCACTCGTGCACCACCAGCCCGCCGATGCTCATGCCAGCGCCGAGGTATCAGGACCACGACTCGCTCCTCCTCGAGAGCCCGCCCAGCCTTCGGCCGCCCAGCCCTGCGTAAGCGTATTTCTCCACTTATTCTTTCCCTCTCAATCTTTCCATCTGCAGCTCTCAGACAACGACTCGCGACCCGCTCTCTGCTTTTCTTTTATTAATTCAGCAGAATTTGAATTGCGTCGGGCGGATCTGTATAGCTCGCGGGAGCAGCGATATCGAAACTGGGCTGCCGCTGTGGATTTATCACCTCTCGCGCGCACCGAGTACGAAACCACTCAAGGTGTACGAGGGCGCGAAGGCCCTTTTCCGTGCGGCGAGCTACGAGCTGATGAAATTTTATGCGGGATATGAATTTGAATTGGGCGCGGTCTATAGCTTCGGCGCGAGAGATTAACTGACCGACGGAATAGAATTATTACTCTCCTGGCCACGATTGGCGATAATCATACTCAACTAAGCGAAAATCTCGTGAATTTTCAATGAAAATCAGTGAGATTCCAACTTCAATAAATTGGAACCAATCTCCACGCCGATCGCGGTGGAGGGAGTAGAGATTAAGCAGCAGTGGAAAAACATGTTCAAAGGAGAGAATGTACGAGGATGAATAGTTCCAGTTGTGGAATCATCTTGCTGTTCGAAAATGAGAGTCATGCTTGACTAATTGTATGAGGAAACTCGCTTCATAAGAAAGCTTTTCTGAATTTAATGAGGACTACGATGAATAATTGATTTCTGTAATTTTCGAAGAAAAAATATATGCATGAACTCGGAGATGCCAGTTCTCGAACAATCATCCACTTGCAAAGCTCGAAAAATGAAGTGCAGTATTTCATTTCTTGTGATGGGTTTGTCTGAGACCATTTACAACTTCGTACTGGCCCATCGGGTGAGATTAATTTTTGCGATTGTCCGCGTATGAAAATTATTGGAATTCTCAATATTTTGGGATGGATTTTGAGGGAAACATCGTAAAAATCTGGAAAAATTCTGATGAATCGTGAGACACGATAAGAACATATTACCACATGATTCAATAGACCTCCATCTGCGGAAAAGGAATAATAACCAGAAATTTTTCGACTCTATGCCTGTGTCATCATCGTCATCATTTCGATACTCGTGTTCAATATTTATGACGTCAGAATGTTATTGCAAATGGCGGAAACCAGTTCGGAAGTGAGCAGGCGTTAGCCTGCTACAATTATTATCGCAGCTACAAGATCTCACCAGAGCGGGCAATTATGCTTTCATTCAATTGTGAATCTGCTGTTGAGCGTGAATCGCGCAGGAGCTTCTGAGTTTAATCCGAGTACTTACAAACAGAGATTATTGTAAACCTATTACGCTTATCAAACAATGCTCTGGGGATTTATGTCATCAACAAAAGGGTATATTCAGGATACATAAAATGTTGCTCGTTGAGAGTGGTGATAGTTCAAATTCAAGCGGTATTTTAAAAATTTAAATCCTGATCCGTACATCAAAGAGAGAATTACATTCTCCGATCTTCCATATTTTCATGTATACTCTGACGTTCTATAGCTTCAAAAATTCCTCTTTCCATCGCTTTAATCCTCGCACTCTTCCATGAATTCCCAAGAGTGGAATAACATCGTCACGGTCCCTTGGCGTATGAAATTCGCCCATGACGCGGCCAATATATCGGAAAATGCGCGTCGTCGTGGCAAATGATGCGAGTGCACATCGGGGAGCGAGGAATCGGTCGGGCCACAGAGATTCGAAGGGGCGCGCGAGGCAGGAGAACAAAGGCAGAGAGAACGCTCGAGCTCCCCCCGGCTCGCCTAATTTTTTTTTTAAACTTTGGAGGCCAAACGCCGGCCACATCTTACCCGCACACCCCTGGACTCGCAGGAGCAGCGTGAGCGAGTGGAGGCACCGGGGCGCGCACCCGGTCTCAGCGGCCACCGCCGCCATGGTCGAGGAGAAGGCCCGGGTCGTGCTGGCGCGCAGCGAGCGGGCCGCCCTGTCGCAGCTGCTGGCCGACTACAGGAACCACAGGCTCAGCGTCGAGGACCTCGTGGTCAGCCTCGGCGACCTGCTCAACACCAACGAGAAGCTCACCCTCCTCACCGAGCTGCGCGAGCTCGTCGACAGCAAGGACAGGCCGCTCTTCGACGACCTCGTCTATCGACCCAGGCTATCCAGGGTGAGTCCCAACCCCCTTCCTCGTGTTCTGCATCGCTCGCGAACTGCGCCCATTGTGTTTGTTATCTCTAGAACCGCTGATAGCGGCCGGCGGAGACGCGAATAATGAGCCGCAAGAGAGAGAGAGAGAGAGAGAGAGAGAGAGAGAGAGAGAGAGAGAGAGAGAGAGAGAGAGAGAGGGCGACCTCGCAAGCTGTGCATGCGCGAAATTTTGCATTCGGGGTGCACCTGTAGACTGCGCGCTTTTGCTCGTATCAAAGATAAACGAAGATGTACGAGCAGCCGCAGTGGAACCAGCCGAGTATGGTCAGACGCCAGTGCGCAGCGCTTTTATACTTACTCGTGACTCTGGGTATCGACGTGGATTTCAGCATTCAAAATGCTTCGGGTTGTGAGATAGCTTTGGTCGGCTATTCTGGTTTCTCACTCTATTTGAGAGTGTATTGTTACGCTTTTGGTCACGACATCGATTTCCGAGCCGTGAACAGAAAATCTTTCGAAGCCGAAATTGAGGGAAACGACAGTGGAAATATATTTGTAACGAGCGATTTACGTTTTTCAGAGAAAAAACGATCGAGCGCACAATTCGGATTTAATTGTTACACCATCCTTGCACGAGCTTCAGGTGAGTCATTCGGAAAAAATGTTCATGTCTTGGTATCGCTGCTAGAATATACACATGATGACCTAGGTCAATAGCTATTGATTGGGAATGTTTATTCTCTACTGCAAGCTTTTGCAATATTTTGCTGTATAATCAACATGTTCAGTCGACTGCGGTCTTTACTCGTCTCTTTGGTTACAATCTTGTACAGTTTTTGTTTAGATCTGAAAAGTGTTGGGTCAATCTTGAAAAAAATCACTTTTTCAGTCAAATCTAATTTTGAAGAATAAAGCAAAATTAAGATATTCAGAATACTCGTCATCAATTGGAGGGAGGTCACAGTACTAATAAATTGCATAGGTGTAATAATATAGACTAAATGTGGAATTTTATTCGACGAATTAATATTTGATGGGTTTCGTTACTTGCAAGTACGTTCTTAGCTTATTGAAAAAATCGACAAACCTCATTCTTGCATCTACTTTATTCATTGATCGAAGTCTCTCAGTGTAACAGACTGATCATCAACCCCCATCAATTTTCCATAGATAATAATTCAACAAACCATGTTGAGTGTTCTACAAATTAGTCATCAAAGGCAACGTTAACCAGGGTCAACAAATGAAAATTCAAGAGGTTGCTTTGCACTGTACGCCATAAGATTGCTCAATATACAATAACTACTTCTGTGAATACCGCCAAATTTTCTCAAATATCCAATACCAGAAAATCATTTTTAACTTCACGCAAGAAATTATCATATATGCTCAAACGTCATGATGTCTGATTATGAGTCAATCTTAGACTTTCAAGTTTCTTGATGTAAAAGGAGAACCTCACCAGATGGATCTTGAAATGGATAGATTCATTAATCTCTAGTAGGTTTGTTCCAGTCAGGCGAACGTGCTGAAGTCTTAAAGTACCAACAACTCTTTTCTAACTGTAAACTCAGAAAAAGTAGCATCTACAATTGTGATTTTTATTATGAAAACTACCTTACCAGGAGAAGTCAGGACCCTCGGGTCACAGATTTGGGACAAACCTTAGGAATAGTCTTTTTCGAGCACCAAAATATAAAAACCAAAGCTGCAGAGTTCAACACCCAATCATTTCTGAGATATACCTCAGAATATTACTATTGTCCATACAAGCCCACGTTGAAAAATGATATCCAGGTATACATTTGCAGTGCTGATGTTCTGGGCCATATCTCGATTTACAGTTTTCAATTCCATCTTTTGGTGGTCGAGAGAGACTATTTCTAAGGTCTCAGCCAAATCCTTGACCCGAAGGTCGTGCATCATCCCGGCAAGTTTTAGAAAGAGAATAAAATTAGAAACCTTGCGCTAGTCGAGCGAATAGTTAAGCATCCAGAATCTGCAAAGTCTTTCATGTAACTTGAAATCTTCGGTATCATGATTTGTTTGCGCGCGTGACACCGATTACGCTCTGGTTTTGCATACATATATCTCCGGTCGAGCTAGCGAGAAAGTCAAAATTGAACTCTGAGAATTCGGTGAGTTTAACAAGGTCTAATTTATCCACCACGTTTATCTGAGCCCCAAAGACTGAAAATCAATCAGTTTGTGTGTAATATCTGATCCAAGAACCAAGTAAGATTTGTCTCAAACCCGTTTCGCTTCCTGTTACTTATAATTGAAGGAGTTTTGAAGTCTGGCGCAATTCTCCGCGATGAAAACGGGAAAAAAGCACTCTAACCATGAGCAAAATTCGGTGCGCGTCTCACGATCCTACATCCGATCCAAACTGGGGATAAGTTTGGAGGAAAGGGGGCTGGTTGTTTGGAGGTGTAATTCTTCTTGAGAGCCACTTGAATCAAGCAGCAGCTTGACTTGAATTTCGAAGTAGATCTCTTCACTTGTATTGAACTCACGAGTTGGCATTGGAGGACTCATTTTCATTTTCTCATTATAACCTCAAGTTCGAGTTTGATTTGTAGAGATGTTATGGATCACAACTCAACCATCGAGATGTTAATCAATGAAAAATGCATTCGGCTGCTATCGTGGAAGATTTACTCATGTGGCACGGTCATGGTCAATGCGGCTTATTTTTGAGAATAATATCTGTATCTCTGGTGTAGGAAAATATTTCTTGGATGAAAGTAGTATTGAGTTGAATGCGTTTGTCAATTATCACAGAGAGTTGTGAGCGGCTCATGTTATCGTCGAGGTCGTGTGATGGATGTGGACGGTGATCCCGCAGGAGCCACAGGGCCACTTCTTCTGATTCAAGACTACCATCAATATCGATCGCCTAGCGAAGACAGTGGCCTCGGGCCCGAAGTGCCTAAGATCAGGTCGATTTTTTCTTCTCTGGTATAATCGCCTTGACGACGTAATGTCATTTGTGGTACATAACTGTTGCTCCCCTCAATGCACTATCTCAACTTACATTTCTGTCACTTCTTGCTGTCGTCTCGTAGTTTGAATCTCTTATGGTAATTATTTTGAGTAGATCACTCGTCTTTAGATTGTGCCTTGATGGTAACTTACCTTGCAGCTTGTGACTCTGTCTTTTGTGTCTAGATTCTCCGTCGATCGTCGAAATTAGAGGCATTTTGAGTATCAAGGTTTATCCTCCTTATTCCTGTGAAGTCGTGATGATTTCTACTTAGATCTACCATCGATTTTGGATGATAGAAGTCGAGCATAACTTCTTTAGCCGAAGGGAAATAAAAATCCCTCGGCCTTATTTAAGAATCTAAGTATCTGGATGATTAAAAATCTAGATTCCTGAGTCTAGATGTTGGATCGACATAATTAGCGACAAATGAAGTTAGGGAATACATTCCAAATCAGTGCCATCAGTCAGCACTCTTCTTCAATGGAAAGATTGCATGGATTTGGTGAATCGAGAAGATTTGTATCTGTATCTAAGTCATATCACAACAATACATGTTCACCTCAAACCATTAATGATCTGTGTTTTACATAATTATAATCACTCATTCTCTTTTACTTGGAGCATCATGAATATGTTTGATTTATCATTCATCTCATTCAAATTGAGTTTGGGCTCTTCGATATCATTCCATTCATTCCCCGCATTCCCTGGTAGAAATTCGTCCAACATAAATGGCTAGCAGACTAAATTACAGCCAGTTGAAATAGAATAAAAGTAATGGTTGATTCGTGGCTAGAAACAAGACAGGCGAATGCGAAAATTATGGACTCCATTTCCGATGGATGAAAACTAGCCAATTTCTAGTCATGACTTCTTGGGCATACTAAATGCCCACTAGATGGCTAGTTCGTAGTCTGAGAAATTGATAGAAGTTATTCATAGTGAATTGAGTCTAAAAGTTGCCAAAAAATATAATTATGGCCAGAATATGACTATAAGATATTGGCAATCCATTGACCTCAGTTTGTGATTCCGCGATGCTCCGCCGGGTATCTCACGGCATCTACTGATATCAATAATATTGTATTTTTGATTTTTGTAATCAATTCGGCTAATTTGAATGGACAAAGTATACATTTCTCGCAGTCATAAGATCATAAGAGAATTCAATCATCTGATTCTACTCTCGATAATGTGTTGAATAGCTTGGATACAGCTTTGATATTATACCAATTTGCTTTCTCGCAAGAAATGACACTCCAAGCGTGAGGACATCATCAGTACTCGCCGCGATACATCACAAATCACTAAGAATGACCCGTAAATATAAAGGATAATTATCTCTATAAGGACCCTGGAAGAAAAGCGGAAATGAGATGGTTAGAAACTAGCCATAAATGGCCAATTTCTGGCCAGTTAGATCAGAAAATGCTTGGTTTTGGCTCATTTCTGGCCCGTTTCATTTCTATTTTTTCACCAGGAGATTAGTTCTAGAATATCAACGCTCTATACGTATATGAAAGTAGTTGAATCGATTCATCCGTTCTACAGAAGATTATAAACCTGAAAACGAAATAACATACCTACACAATTCCAAGCTCCGTAACAAAAACCCATTGTGTATACGGAAAGTTGAGTATAAGGAAAGTTCTTTCATGGAGTGAGAAGTTGAATCCCAATCGGTGGAAATTCATGGTTTTATTCTTATGTTGAAATAATAATTGATGAAAATTATTTTCGGATTCTTGAAAGCTTTCAGTGTCCAAAACAATGTTTTAACATTTCCATGCTTTTTAAAATCCCTCTCCTAACTAATCCAGTTTCTTAATCGTATGCATATGAGATACTGAATGTCAATTCTCAAAATATTTTTCAGACATTAATTAATTTTCTGGTAATCAAATGTCCATAATTTTGCCTATGAAAATGTTTTGATGAGAATACGCCTAGTTTATAGCCACGAAGATGGGTGGAAAATATTATTCATAAGCATAACTTGTTCAGATTACGGCCATAAAATGTAGACATAAGTTATGGTCATATTTTGGGCGTAAATACCGTTTCATTTAGTCCAAAACATGGACAACTTTTCTAGCCATATTATAGTCTCGAACAAATCGAAATCGGCATAAACTGGTCTAATAATGGAATAGATTTTTACCAGGGCTGGTCATAGTTCAAAGATGGCAAAGGATGAATTACGAAAAATTGTTTTTTTTTCAGAGAATTCATCCATCCAATTTATAGAATTCATAAGGAATCGTCCTCAATCATGTTTCATACTCTTCAACTCCTTTCACCAAACGTAAAGTGGATCCACAACCCTTCCTTGATGTTATGGATGCAATCTTCTCATAATGAGATTCGATGCACGTGAGTGTATTGTAATTACTGAAAAAAGTACTCAGAAATCCGGAATGGAACTTCTGATGAGATGATACGAACGAGCAATTTTCCAATTCTTTCCATCGGTTAGATGGTCATTCTGACAATTGCATTATTTATCATGAAATCTGAGTGAAACACTTACTTGAGCTGAGACCTGATTCTTTGATTTTTTAGTCGAAGAAACATATTTAGGATGTAATTTTTATTCTGAAGAAGACGAACGCTGATGAAATCAGGCTCTTCCGTATAGTCATGTCTTTTCAGTCCTGCATCCAAAATGTGTAATAATGGAGAAAAGAGGGCCATTTGATGTCGTAAAGATGTTAATCTCACAAATGAATTCATTAACCCGACAGACTTGGCCATCTAATTATTCCATCTAGTAGCGCGTGAAATGTATCTTGACTCGAAGCGAAGGAGAGAAAATTTGGCATCGCTGCGATACTATTCAGTTGTAAATCGATAGTTGGCTGCCCGCCACGCATCCAAATCTCGCTCGAGCCTTCCGCCTATTCCATTCTACGTCCAAAACACTCTGATGTTTGAAGAATGCAAAGAAGTTCAAAAACGATGTCACAAACGGTGTGTATCGAACAGGTTTCAAAGCGGGTGAAAAACCACGTGGCCGAGTGGATTGGGAATCTGATAACAGGAGACGAAACGTGGGTATTGGATAAGTAAACTCTTTTCTTTTAAAATCGAGGAAGGGTGTCGTTTCTGACTAAAGTAGCATCTGATAGTGAAATTACTTCTTTGATCTTCTCAGGATGGTAGTGAATACCTACAATTTATTCGCTACGGACTTGATTAGATCCAAAGCCATTAGTTCCTCCGTATGCCTAGCACGCTAGTTGTGTATTCTCTGGTTTCTATCGCTTGACTTTGCCCTTTACTGAACAAATACGCATTTTTGAAAGATGTTTGCTTGGAATATCAGCTTGGTAAGATGATAGGGGATAATATTTGAACTTTGTCCCAAATAAGGTAGTTCGTTACATATGTCGGATGACAATCTCAATATACAGTTTTTGCGCCATTACAGAAGGGCGCAAATGCAAAGTCAGCGACGTCAGATCATCCCGCCTGACCTCACATTTTCCAATGATGACGAGTATGATTGTCAGGTATAAGAAACAATCAGATTTCAACTAAGATGTGAAAATTGTATATTTGTCACAGTCGATGTTGATACAGCAAACATTCACTTCTTTTTGAACTCTGCTATCAGCATGTGTGTATTTCCAAATGATGAAGTTTCCGTTTGAATGATTTTCCGGAAGATTGAATTACGATCCAGATCGAGGAGTTTGTTGATAAGACTTTTGATTGTTATCGTGATATAGGACTACGATGATGTCCTGGATGGAGAGCGAGGCGGAAGACGTCACAGTTCTCCTGGCAGTTCACGGAACAGGGATTATTTGCGCCATCATTTACACTCCGATAACTTGGTGAGTCAGACAAACTCTTTGCTCATCTCTTTGAAACGAATATTTGACTTAGATTCTTACATTTGCGTAATCAAATGAAACGAAGTAGTTCAAAGAGTATAGTGCTTGCGGTCATTTCTCGAATGATCTCAGTGATTTCGATTCTAGCAATGCTTTCTGAGAAAAAAAATTCCAGATTCCAAAAAGGTTTATAATGGAGAAAGATCTGTTTCTTAAGCTACGTCTTTAGCATCTGTATCTGTAGAAATGACCAAAAGCGTGTACTGGTAATTAGTTTGTAGAGTTCTTATTCATAGTTCCTATGAGATATATTGATGAAATAATTTATGTAGAAAAAGACCACAAAATGTAGTGACCCGATGTCATTGTGATTCATGCTTTAGAGCGTCGAGATTTCATGAAGCAAATTTAGAATCTCAATTATCTTCAATAATATATAGGTATAGATGAGGAATTTCTAGAAACATTCATGTAAAATAGTATAGCTATTGTCTGAGATCCGACTTTTCTTCATAGTTTGACCTAAGCCAAGTAATTAGTACGGAATAGAAATGATTCTAATCTTTAGATAGAAGTACCTTAGTTGAATTCAATCACAAAAAATTTAGAAAGCCAAGTATGGTCGGTGAAGGTATAGAAGAAACAATTGCTTAAAATTTTCAGCTAACGGAAATTGAAGAGGTGTAACACCGTTGTACATAGAACCAGTGAAATTCCAAATCGATTCGAGCGATTAATCATAATATCGGATGTTTTTTGCCTTCTTCGCAAACTAAAACCACGCAATTCAGTCAAGAATGTGGCAGCCTAGCCGCTGCTGCCAGCTCAGAGGAGATACTCCAAGAGAAACTCGCAACTTTTTCAATGCGAATTTTTATAATTTCGTCGTGTAATGAAGGTGAACAGTGATTTCCAATGTTTGATTACGATCGGATGCGACGCTGCACCTGCGGGCCGTGGGCGGGAAGGGAATCCTCGGCGTTATTCGGAAATCGAAGGTACACGTATCTCATTTTAGCCGCGCACGTGCGTTTCCCATCTCGTGTGCCAGCGACGCCACAACATGTACTCGTATCAGCCCACGTACACGCGTTGCGTGGCTCTACTATAATTGATACGTGGCGTGCGCTGGATAGATAGAGACGCGCGCCTCCGGACCGCCTATCGTATCGGGAATTAAGAGGGAGTGACGCGGCCGCTGGGTTCAAGGTCGCGCTGCACCACCGGCGATTTTCCCCTCGGCTCGAGGGAGAGCCCTCTCGCTAGCGAGATTCTAGATGCGCGCAGTGCTCTTCCCTCGTATCGCTTGTCCAGCTCTTTTTTTTTCATTGGAACGGATAATTGAACGAGCCCGCGAGAAAGCGGGTGTGGGAGAAGCGGCTTATCTAGCGTGGGATTTTAATGACGAAAGCGTCGATTCCGGAGGATGCCTCGGCCGATTCTATGCAGGAACATGCCCTCGCGCTAATGCACTGGACAGCCTCTCGCATTTGCAATTTCTTCTTTGATCCACCTCTCCTTCATCGAGGCTTTAGATGAGATTACTTCGTGTTCCAGGTGTAGGATGAGATTCACCATCGCGCAAAGCGATTTCATTGAGAAACGTGTTCTGAAGATCCTCTTCGAGCTAACGCCGCTGGTTAATCGCCTCGTGCTATGCACGATGAGCGATTTATGAAAGATTTCTACTCGATAAATTCTGTAGCTCCTCGAATGAATTTTTCAATATCGTGTTTTGAGTGGCGTGGTAATGCAGAACGCTCGCAAGTTCTGAAAGCTTGTCGCGCAATGAGGTCTGATGGCTGTCGAAAACACATAAAAGCGGCACGAATCCAGTTCGTTAACGAGTAGTCGACCGAAGCGAAGCGCTGAAGTTTGACACGTGCGAGGCGAAAAAGAAGCAGGCGTACGTTCACGCCAGGGAATATAAATTTCCATAAATTCAAGGCAACGCACTTTGACGTCCTTGCAAAGTGGAGCGAGTTTGCGAAGTAACAATTATCAAGATGCCCGCACACACTCCATATACGCAAACGTCAAAGATATCGCCGCCCGCGCCGAGAAAGACGGAGACTGCTCGCTAATTAAGTCACGACTGAAGCGAGCGAGACGATGTATTAGCGGCGCGTTGTTCGCGGCCCGAGAGCGAGGAGCGCGCGTCAGCTGAATAAGTATTAGGCAGTTTGACAGCGACAAAGGCGAGGAGTCGAGCTTGCAAGCCCCCTGCCACGGGCCCCCCCCCCCCCCCCCCCCCACGAGCGATCCCGTCCCGAGATTTCCGAGGATCGACGCGGACGAATCGTTGATCGATCAACGTCACTGCAGGCAGCCTACGCACGCTCCGTGTTTATCCGACCCGTCACTCGGTCGCGCTCGATGTGTGGCAGTATGGCGCGCCGCTGCGTCACGAAAGCTTGCGGCCTACCGCGAATCTCGGCTCTCGAAGCTCTCAAACGCGGTGCAACGCGACGCGCGAGAGCAGAGTGGGATGCTTGCCTCTCTCACCGCGTGTCGAGCTGTAAAAGCAGACGATGGAGCTGATTACTGTAATCACACTCGAGTCAAAGTGCTCGTCTCTCGCACGCCAGGTTAGTGCTTTTCCAAGACTGCCGAGCGAGATTCGACGCGGAGGTTGCTTTATAGAGCATTGTAACGCGCGTGGCTTAGACTACACGCGAGTTCCACGTAGAGATTTTCAAAATATAGTTCTGGAAAATTTGATATTTCTATACAAATTCTCGCGTAAAGTGGAAAGGTTTCAAAGAAGTTTCTGAATAGCCTATTTCAGAAGTTGGAGGTGGAATGACGAATGGATTATTACGTACGCCATTCATCGACCGTCGGTAGGTTTCTGAAACGATTCGCGTTTGTAATGTCGATCTCTATCTTGCAAGTTTCGTGTTATCTACGAAAATAAAATGATCGAAGGTATTCGGGAATGCAAAGCTGGGATTTGAATTTTATCTAGACAATATTGTCAAATAATAGTTGATCGTTTCACATATTTTTATTCAAAAATTGACTGTCCACTTTCCAATTTAGGAAGTGGATGGAATCAGTCCTTGAGCACGATAAATGGAATCTTACATCTAAGGCATTCATCACAACAGTGTGAACGATTATATGATTATACGTGATGAAGAAATATGTAATATTTACAAAATTATGTGGTTAGCGAGTATTATTACGGCATAGATTAGTGTTTTAAATCGCATCATACGAATCCAGGATATTGTGGCTGACGTTTCATACTGGAAAAAACTTTTTTCTAAGTCCCACTTTCTTAAATCTTATTCTGGTGATTCCAAGAGAGAATGCTGTCATGTTCAATCAATTTTTCTTTCCTCACAGGAAACTTTTGCAATTCTTACTTCCTTTTTCGTCAATATGTTTGAAATATCGAAACTTGAAAAATCATTTTAGCACTGCATTTTAAAGTTGACAAGCTTTGCAGAAGAGCGGAACCTTTCCTCGAGATGGTGGTTAATGAATGGGGTAGAACTTGCATCTCTTTAAATCCAAAGTTTGTTCCTTCAAAAGCGGCTGGAGTGAATAATATTTGATCCTGTTGCGTCATTGAAAATAGTAATCAATTTTTTTGGCTAAGCTATGGTTGTGAAAGAAATTGCTAATTAGGCGCACATAGCCTTCGATGGCGAGCGAGGCAGGATTCGCGGAGCGATCGCAGGATGCAACGGTGTACCGACATCACGGAGCAGGCCTCAGAGCTTATCTTGAAGCGCCTGCCTGAGCTCCTCGGTGACCTTGGCTATCTCCTGGGTGGCTGCCTGCCTCGGCTCCGCCCGGATGTGCTGCACGCTCGAGTTGGAGCGGCGCACCGAGCTGCCGAACTTCGGCCGGGGGATCCTCACGCGCTGCACCTCGCTCAGCCACGTCTCCATCGTCGTGCACTCGCTCCTCCGGGCTCTCTCACCTATTGAACCCGATTCTCCTTCAACTTTGTAGCCGCTCCGCTCTCACCTGCGAACAGACAGCACAGTAGCCTCATTGTCACGCGCCGAGAGAACGTTCCCGCGCCTCGTCGTGTAATATCGTGCCTCCGCGTCGAGGGAAAGTTTCGGATATGGCGTTGCTCCCTCGCGTGCTACTCGAGTGCTCCGTACTTCCGATCGCCTGTATGCAGCGAACTCAAAGAGAGATTTCAGAACTTTCCGCCTCTATTACTCCATCACGTCGCGATTGCCGCGCGTTCCCGTTCGCCAATCGCGTTTCCTGTGCCATCGGGCAGCTCGCTCCGCCGCGCAAAATGGGCTCCAAAGTTTGTTTCGCGCCCGAACGCCGGCGATCGACGGACTCCTCTTGGATCCTGCCACGTGCGGGAGACCCGTTACGCTCGCTCTCGAGACGCACTCGCGACGCAAGTTTACTCTGAAACGAGTCGCGATGGGAGGCGAGCAGTCTGAGAGAGCGAGCGGCGATATATGACGAGTATGGCACATGAATCGCTCGCCAAGAGGAGCAACAAGAAGCGAACCGGTTGTCTGCGCGGCGTTACTGGCCAAGTAGCGCGTGGGAGCGACTCTCCGGCCCGTATCAATCTAAATCCGATCGAGCTCGCGCACTGCAAGCGCAACTGCAGCCGCTATGTAGCCCATATAATAGTTGACCGGGTAAACCGTCCTCGGTCCTCCGAGCGCTCGGGTAAATACGCTTACGCGCATGGGGAGCGCCTCGGATGATCCGCAGCGACGACGGAGCGGTTGACCAAACGGTGCATCCCATTATCCGAAGCTCCTCCAGACGAGTCATGCTTTCTTCACGGGATATGATGGGTAACCGATGAGTACCGCAACGTATCCAGATTCGTTACGCTCGTGTGGAGCTGGATGGATGCGTTATAGAGCAGTCGCGACAAAACGGAACTCGCGAGCGTCACCTTCGCCACGATTTTGCACGCCAACCTTGCTAACGCTTTGATTAGCAGGACTGCGAGTAAACGAGTCGGAGGGATGTGGATGCGAGCGGCGGCCGTGATGCCGTCGGCGAGGGATGGCTCGTACGTGACTCGCGTAACGATTCAAATATAACGCCCATGCATATACTGCACCCCGCACGTGCACCGAGCTGTACATCGTCTTAGCACGTGCCACTGTCAGTGTCAAATTTTGGAAGATTATTAGAAATTTTGAATCTGAATTTTTAAAACTCTGGTGTTGGGCTTCGAACTGCAAATTCATGAAAAGCAAACGTTGCTTTTTTAAAGCGAGGAAAATGAATGCACTGGCGATTCTTATTGCTATGAATAATTATCGCGGCAGTAAACGCTGAAACTTGACCACGTGCGCACAGACAACGCCAAAATTGATACGAATTATAACGATCCAACCTTGAAAACTCAATTTGTGCAACTTTGTCCTTGGCGCTCAAAGTCTCTTCTAGTATTCGCACCCACGTACTCGAAATTACTTCCTTGATTCAATGAAAACGAAGCACGGAACGCTGGGATCAACACAATTATCTAAAACTACAAGTTGCTTCCTAGTGTTTATACTTCGTGCAGCATCTCTTGACATGATTGCAAATGCACCAACCTAGATTGGGAGAGCGACTCATCAAAAACTTATGACGTAGCGTATCGCCCGAGCAAAATTAACGACAACTCTCTGGCTATGATGCGACTTTCTAAAATCTCTGAATACATCTTCGACAGCTGCAGTAGCTTAATTCATCTCGCGCCGGGTATTCTCATCCCGTAAATTCTTCGACGAGATATCGTTCTGCATCGAAAAACTCACTTTCTAATTATGGCACTTATATTTTGAGCATACATTGAACTTTCTCCCATAACGGGCGACCGTGAATAGAATGGGCTACCATTGCCTCTAAATTGCGCCAGGCAGTAAAATTAGTCGCGCTCGTGGAGCTTATCCGATACAGCGGGAGCAAAAAACGCAATCGTGCCCGGAGCCCATTAGCAAACAGCCGAGCTGATTATCCACGTGAACTAATCGATGTACCAGCTCTACACCATCAGAGGTGTTGCAGCGCTTCCGAAGGGGCTAAGCCACCCTCTAAAAAAGCTCATTTTGATAATTTATTCGAGCTGCGCGTCAGTTTGATTCACCCTAAAATATCTAGATTGAGTGAGACAATCGAGGGGTGAATGCAACAACTCTAGCGCGATTCTCATTCAGCGCTAATTGCTCGGCTGTTGGTTCATTCGAGTAGATGAATCCGACAAACATGACTAACTGAGCAAACGGGACACGCAGCTGGCGAATCAATTGAGAGTCTCGCGCGAGAACTCATCCGGAATCGCAGAACTATCGCATAGTTGTTCGAATTAAATGTTGCCTGAAACGCGCAATCCGATCGAATTTCGCGCGCGGCCAACTCGGAAATACGCCTGCCGCAAACAGCCGTCGAAATTGTCAAAGCTTGCGATCTGCCTCTGCACGAGTGCCTATCGAAACGAGAGGTGTTCTCGTCCTAATGTAGAGATTCCATTGATACTCACAATCAGTATGTTATGCGTTCACGAGCTACAGATATCCGGCCAGGAAAAACGCGAACTCTGTGAAACAGTGCTACGAACAAGAAAAAATGACGTAACGAGTGGGATCCAAAATAAAAGCGCGAGAGAAAATCAGAAGAGAAAGGGGCGGAGATCGCATCAGAGAGCATATAGTAGCGCGCGCGACAACGAGGTAAATCCAATTAGCGAGCGGACAATCAGCCCGGCATCTGCTTACTCGCGCTTCTTCCTCTGCTACTCTGCTTCCTCTGGCCTCGCCGTTCGCACGGCAAAAGGCTCTTTGTTGCGAAAAATGTCCCGCGCTCCCGTACGATCCTGTTTACGCGAAGCGACGAGAACCTTGCGACTCTTGCAGGAACCACCAACTGGACGCGACGTCCAATTAGCAGCTGGCATTTTTTACGAGGAAGCCGTCGAATGCGCGTTGACGAAGATGTACGCGCGAAGCTTTCTTCGCGGAACACCTCTCTCGCCATCGCTCTTTCTCAATACGCCGTCGTAAACGTCGTCGTCTGTCTTTCTTCTGACTCTGAGCTTCAAATGGTGTTTGAGAGGTTAAATTCAAGATTCAATATGTCGAAATGGAATTTAGTCGAGGGCTTTGTTCAAATTGAATTTAGAAGAGATTTTCTCACGCCTCTATGGAGTGTGAAAAGCTCTCGGACTCCTTTCCATCCTTCAAACGTCATCTTTCATCATTAACAATTTTCTTACGACTAAAGTTATTTCAGTCACATGGTTTTTTTACTCGCGGAAAATACGTGATCTCATTCGACTATGAAATTTTTATTTGCATGACCGAAATGAATTCAACAATTTGTGATATCTTTGTGACCAGAAAATCAAATTCATCACTCTAACTATCTATCCAATTTCATACGTTTATTCAAATTTATTGAACGACGAACAAAGTCTATCTTATAAACGTGTGTAAATTGATGCTCGAGCGAGGGTTTCAAGGATATGCGAATCGTTGGCTCGTGAGACGCAAAACGACGAAAAAAGTACGAGCTGACAGCATCACCTCTTCATTCTGTTATCAGGGTGCGATCCGCGAGAGTAATTGGCGGCGAGATTGGCGGCAAAGGTGGCAAATGAGATGGTGCTTTCGCGTGACGGGGGAAACCGGTTGGAATTATGAATTTTCAGGCCCTCTCGAGCTCTCGACTCCGACTAACCGTAAACGTGCTTATGGCGCGCGTAAGTGTAATCCGCGTAAAGACGCGCGCGGTTATTACGACGTACTCGCAACACGCGCGCAAAACTTTCTTCGAAGGGCATGTGCGAAGCGAGGATAGCCGCAGTCACTTCGGGCCATTACGGCCAACGTATTCGAGCTCGTTGAATGTTTGTCGCATACAAGCGCGAGATGGACCGTATGGAGCGCTGGGAGTAAAAGCGACGATATTCCGCGAGAAACATTTTTGTTTGCGCGCGTGGGAGACGATACGTTGTGAGGCTTTCAGAAAGATATCCGCAACGACATCGCTTTGTCGCGCAAACACTCCGCCCGAGAACGTTCGATGGTAGTAATGGCGTGTGCCGCCTGTACGTGCGGAGATAGCGCAAAAGCTCTTGCCGGGGGCGCTTAGCTTGTAACTTGGGAGGCTGTTGATGTAAAGCGGAGATGACTCATGCGGGAATTCGGAAAATTAAGCTTCATGCGGTTGGTACGTTTGTTAGAATGGGAATGGTTCCTTATGCGGGATTCACCAAAATTTCAAGGTGAACCGCAGCTTCATGAATGCATTTCTGAAAATTAATAAGGGTGTACTTATGTTACACCTTAGTTCATTCCCGAGCGCGAGTCCACCGTCGACGGTACCGATGTGAGAAACGGTGGCGCAACTGTCGACACAATCGAAGGTTCCTCAACGACTTGACCTGATGTTGGCCAGCGAGCGAGAGAGCAAAAATCGCCAAGACACAAAGTCAGTTCGCTGTGCACAGCGTTCGGGTCGTTGGAGCTGCGATTACTCGTAAAAAAGGCACTAAACGCAAGGACTCGCGCAAGACTCAGCAATCGAACGGGTGCAGCCGAGGCACAAAGTACTCTAGTCGTAGGTTCACAGATATATCCAAGAGCTCCGGAGACGCATTTTCCGAACACTGCGCGGAGCCCGTAAAAAGTGTCTCCCGCGACTCGCTCGTTGCGAGCGCCCAGTCACCTACAACTATGCGGTAAAATATCGACCGCAATCAAACGACAATCAATATTTCGCGGTGCGTGCAGTTTGCGCGGCCGTAAAAAACGTTTGCATAAATTTCCGCGAACAGCTCGCGAGATCTCCTCTCAAGGGCGGCCCTGCTGCAACGCGCGTAAACTTATAACGCGAGGCCGGCGAACACGATCGCGTGACGCTGTATATAATAAATACCCGTGCACGTGGCTCTGCAGCGACGCAATCTCGGCGCATCTCGCAGCGGATTAACGGCTCTTCCCATCGCGATCGATGCGCATATGCACAAGACGTTCGGGAACATCGCTCGGTGTATCGGATTTCGCGCGCCCGATCCCACATTTCGCTTACCGCGCGAGCTCGGTAATTATATTTTGCCCGCGCAGTTGCACCGATGCGCCGCCGTGGATTCCTTATGCAATCGGCGTTACGCCCGTATATCCGTCTCGCTTTCCTCTTCCTCCTTGCGTTGCGCGACGGCCAAAGCTTCCCTCTATACTGTTCTCGATCGGATTGATCTTATCGCTCGCTCCCGCGCGGCCTGACTCGTTTATCGCGAGAGATGATACTTTGGACGAGATGCAAGAAGGGAAAGCGATGCAAGCGCTCGGTTATCTATACTTTCTTCCTGAAAAGCTGCAGAGCTAGGTCTCGATGCGATTAATCATACCGATGGCACGAGTGACTCATAAGGACTCTGGTTGAGCGAAAGCTCACTCAAACCTTGCGAGCGCGCTGCAGCTGCGTCCTCCGATTCCGACAATCGGACTCGAGACCATTCAATTGGATTTCCGCTCGCGAAGGGCGATCCGAGTGGCCCGGTAATGGACTTTGACCCACGCTATTTCCGAAATTCAATTTCGAGCGGGCCATCGATTATTGACTTGTTTTTGGCGCGCAACTCCCTCCAAATCCTCTACAAGGCTACTCGTAACAGAGTCAATACGGACGACGATTCGACCCACGCGGCGACTTTTTTCACAATTAGATTCGTCTCGGGGAGCCAGACGTCTGGTCGGTTCGCTCTCAATCTTCGGTAATGCTTACGCGGCACAAAGTAGCTTTCACCAAAGCGAATCGATGACGTCGAGTACTCGAGTTTTATAATTCTCAGTGATTGGATAAGCCAGACTGTGCACTAGCTCGGATCAGATGGTGCGCGGGATGCTTTTTGTACTGGAAAAAATAAGATTAATTTGGTCGATAATCCAGTTCGAGCTTTGGATTTAATTGCGCCTCGCTTCAGTCTCTGCAGAAACGAAATCCTGCTTTAGTTTAATTTCGTCCGGTAATCCTCTTAGCCGGTGGAATAGTGGAAATTAAAGCTCCTCCAAATGTTTCACAATTCGACTCGAATAATTAACCCCGAAAACTCACTCAACAAGTTGTGGATAAGCCACGGGATAAGCTCTGGACTCTGCGTGGAACTATATACTTGCTGAATAATTAATATCTCAGAGTATCAATCCACACCGCTCATTATTCACTCGACGTCGAAGCTGTAAAAGCCCCCGCAAGCTCTCCACTTTGAACGAGATTCCAAATTAGTTCACAGTTCAAGATAGCCCCGCTGATCCCAGCTCTGAACTCCAAGTCCAAATCTATGACGAGTGCCATTGCAACTACGAAACTCGAAAGCCAATGGAAGACAGATCGGATCGCAAAATTCGTAAGGAAGCAATAGAGGAATCATTCCGCAGATTAGGCAATCGAATTTTAAACTTTCATCTGATCCCAATCCGGAACTCTTCAACGTTACAACGACGATAGTTGCATCTAGTGCAGATTACCATTACCGAGGAGTCAGCGATGGGTAGATCTCGTCGCGTACAAAAGTCCCTCGAGTATCGTGGATCCGGAGCAACGAAAACAAGTAGATCGGAGCAATCTGTTATGACACGGCGCGATTTTTTGCGGCGTGCCCCGTTTTCCGGCTGGCCGCGCGATTTACGGTTTCGCTGGTTCGAGCACGGCGTGCGCCCGCTGTTACTGACGCGCCGCAGCCATTTTTACGGCTCGACCGGTCGATTTGCTTATCGTCCCCAGGACTATATACTCCATACACGTAGCTCGCTTATACACCCTCGAGTAGCCCGAACAAATAGCGCGATGTACACCGCAGGCATAGGCGCGTAGTGGCGCACGCGGCCCCGAGAGCGAGAGTGAATTGTCGCGCGCCGCGAGCGAGTTTGCGGGCGGTGGAAAAATGAGCCACGAGGACGCGAATTTGCATTTAGCTTCGTGCGAGCTGCGTTGTGTAGTGGTGCAGAGCTCCGCATTTGTAAGCGCAAGAGCCGGCTCTCGATCAATGTAGGGTGCACGTGACGAGATTTTAAGCGAAGCGCGAAACGAGGCGATCTGGACGAGCTCGGTGTGTTTGTATATGGAGCTGTTTACGCGGTTTTCGAGCTCCGATGTTTCAAGAGACTATATCTTTGTATGTTCGTGTGATGACTGCTTGACAGAGTGGCCGACTTCATCATCGGTGATATTTTGCCACTCAACCGACAGCTTATCGCGATTGATAGCTCGATATCGACGCGATAACGTGAAATCAGTCGGTTTTCTATTGGAACAGTCGCTGCGCCTAGGCAACCGCCATCGATGGATTATATTGTTGCGTACATCTCCGCAGATTCAAGATTTTTATCAAAATGATGGATGAGATATTTTGACACCTCACTCATCAGTGCTGATTATTTTGGCCGAAGCTTCTGGATCACGTGTGTTCTAAAATTAGCGATGACACTCTTGGATATATGCCTTACAATCTTCATTCCCGACGCGATTTTTGCTCAGCGACAAGTACGAAGATTTGACGCACTCGTTCGCATCCTCTCACAATACCTCAAATGCGGAGGCACTCGCGACAAGCGCAGAAAGAGCGCAAAATCGTGCAAAAACTCACCCAAAAGGGAATCGAGGAAGTGTCCGAGCGTGCAAGTAACCGCACAACACAACAACGGGAGCAGAGCCTGGCCGGGAATCGAGGTCGAAGTAGAAATCGTCCGGCGCGTCCGGTCGGTCTGTGGATCGGCTGGGCAGCGCGCAACAAAGCCGTCGCGACTGCTTACACCGCGGGGCAGAGCCGCGGACGAACGGGCGGACCGGCCGATCGGGTGTAGGCCAGCGAGTGACTGCTCGCGGCTCTATGAGTACCTCGACGTCGCGGACCCGACTGCAGAGAGCGATTCTCGCTGCTCACCTGGTCTCTCTCTCTCGCCGCGTCGTGTGCGGGAGGGGGCCTACTCCAGCCGCGATGTACCAAAGTCCACGGCCCAAGGCAAGGCTCGCATATAGGAGTGGGTCCGGTCGGGTTGCACGCGTCGATCCTTCCTGCACTGTTCGATGTTATGTGTAAAGGCACGGGGGCATCCGAGAGGCGGCGCGTTACGCTCGCGCGTGAGCACACGCACGGTCGCGCAGACTCGCGTGACGGCTTTACGGCTCCTCTCAGGATCGAGGTCTCCTCTTCCGCGAGGAGGGGTGTGGGTGCATCGGGCCTCGATCATCGCTCGCGTACGGCTCAATCCACGCTCGCACGCGAGTTTCGGCTCCCACGGTACGAAAGCCCTACCGCAGACGCTCCGCGACTTGGCGATCGGGCCGGACTGCGCGATCTTGTTTTTGTGATGCGCTGTTGATGTATTTTGGCGATGGAAGCTGCTCAGCGATTCTGGGCCAGGTTCACTTCTTGAGGGTGCTTTTGAGAACGAGAGGAGATTCTGGAACGACTGCTATTTTCTTCTGTCGAGAGTAGACCCGGTGAGAGATGCTGCTGGCAGTGCTCACGCGGAAACTGTTTTTATAGTTCTCACACTTTTTGCCTCAGCGCCGGAAGTTTTGCTCTATATTTTGAAAATTTTATCAAATCGCCATGACTATTGCATCAAGATCATCAGAACTTAATCCTAAGAATGCAGTAACTTGACCTACCGCAGTCGAGGGAGGACAAAGTTGGGATTCGAATGAGTCGCAAACCCTGGCTATTTATGCGATATCGTTCCCTTGATACACCACTTTGTCAGTGACTTCGTCAATATGGCAAGATTCAGTGAATTATTCGAGACATATACCGTCAATCAGTAAGACTTCCTAGGAAAAATTCAATCAATTTTAAGGTTTTCCAAGTAACTCAAGATTTTGTGTCCCATCAGCACTTATGAAGATGAGGATCTCTCTCCCGGTTCGAGCCAAAATTCATTCGATTGTTCGCCTTTTACACGGATAAGAGCAATCTTCTTGTTCGGTTTCAAGAGTGCTTCTGGTGAAAAGAGGAAATGGCAAAATTACAAGTCAGCTAATTTCACTCCAGCGAAAGGTGCTCGCGACTGGATTCGCTAGCGCGTGCAAAATTTCTCATACAATCTCATGAGATCGCGTAATATAAGAGGATATGGTAAATTGATTCTCCGTAGAATACGTTTCTCCCGCATGCGCACGAACGCAGATATGGTATCCTTTGTCTTAGAGGAGAAATAAGATGAGAAGAAACTTTCGAACACGGCGAGTGTAGTGAAATATCGCTTCCTATACAAGCTCCTTCTTAATTGAACGAGTGTCAAGGACCGTTTGAGGGGACGTGGCCATTCCCTCTGTATCCTTATAATACCTTTACTTCCTGCTCAAATTTTCACGGTTATTTCACTCTCTGGCTGCACTCGCTTCGAGCGTAACCTCAATTGGTACGAACATTTGAAGAATGCATTGAAAAAATACGGCACTAAATTGATTAATTTCGTACGACACGCGGGTGGGGTCTCGATGATTTGCATTAGCTACCCTTATAAGCATTTTGGTAAACTGTTACAGAAAACAACGGATTTTTATTGAATATTCGCTTGGGACAAATCATCGCTTGGGACAAATCACAACTCCAATGGTCCGAAATACGCGATGCAGGATTAAAAGAGATCCGTAATTCAACCACGAGGGGACAACGCAGATTTCAGCGAACGTATGAAGGGTTGAGGGCAAGGTTTCAATGGAATTGGGTGAAAAAGTGGGTCATTGATTATTATTTACAGTACTCAGTGAGTTGACTACATCTCCTAAACCTTTCGCCGTTCTACAAAAATATTGACCTGCTCTTTGAAAGTTTATAATCAACGTTGAAAAAAGGAGATTCGGCATTTATTTAATCGCTCACAACCTTGATGTGCGCCATCCAGTCGTAGAAATTTGAAAAAGATATTGTAGATGTATTCAAACCCTACAGTTATTTTGAATGACCAAGGGCCACTCTGGAGTGATTTTCCTGATCGGTCGCATTCTCTCTTAGTGCATGGTGGGCGGATACCCTGTATGCTTGTACTCTGTTGTTGGAATTTGGTGAGCGTCTTGGGTTCCGGTGTGTTATCTTCTCGCAGCGTTGTGTCGGCACCACATCAAGCAATTTTGGAGTATATGAAACTTTTGCTGACTCCACTATCTGCGCCCCCCCCCCACTCCTTAGAAGAGAAGGCGTGCTCCGAGTGGACAAACGGTTCAGATCCCGGTCAGCACCACTGTGGATTTTCATAAGTGCCTTTCCGACGACTTCGTTGGTTCGGAACCCACCTAAAACTGTAGGTCCTGCAAATTATCTCGAAAAGAGGTTGAGGATGCATTAATAATAATTGAAAAAAAGTGATAGGTATAGAATTGTCCCATAAATTTTTTAAAGAGAGCTGGCAGTAATCGGAATTTTCTGGTGCAAAGGAACGCATGGAGTAGAATCTTGGCTTGTGATTTAAACACTGTGCAGTCTCCATAAAACTGATAAATCAAGTCATTCTCGCTCATCCCATATATAAACGCCTGAATCACTTCTAGAACATACAAATCGAGCTAATAACGATATGGATGGTCTAGATATCAAAATAAATTGCTCCACTAGCACGTGAGAAGATCTGAACCCATTCTAATACACTCTTGCAGCACCCTGTAAGTACGCGAATTGAGTTAGTTAGTGATTCATTCACTGTAAAAAAGTTGCGAATAGTATAGATTTGGACTAGAATGATTATGAAGAGTTCTATCAGCCAATGCTGATGAGTGAGTTTGTCACGACATAGAGATTAATTTTTCTGTCATGAGCTCTTGTATGGAATTGCATGGAAAAATCTGCCATCCAATAACCTCGCGTATGGAAAAGCTACAACATCCGGCTATTTCCTGCTGGGCTCAACAATTTTGTATGTAGCCAGCGCAACTCTCATGCGACATGTTCGATGGAAATATTCTTTGTCCCTCTTTAGTACTCACGTCCGAACACCCGTAGCAGAAAAGCAGCTGTCTAGCATGTTATCGAGATGACATCGCGAAATGAGCAGGCACAGAGACGATCGAGTTCGCACACCGTGGCTACGATGCTGGTCAGCATACGGAACACTCACGTCTGCCCTAGAAAGGTCACCCGGGTGCTCGCGAAACCATTGGGAAGCCACGAATCAGTCGCGTTTGGCCGCAGCAAACATATAGGCGCGGAGTAAACCCTGTTTCTCGAGCAGCACCCACCGCCCAGTGGATAACAGACGTCTTAGTTTATGCATGGCGTCCACCATCAGAATGACTCGCATCTCGAGCGAGCCTTACTCTTTCCACTTCTCGACTAAACCAGGAGTCGCACGCCTCCCCTGGATAAACTAGGAATTCGCCAAGGGTCCAATCTGCATTCGTGATTCGACTCCGCATTTTCGATTCAGTTTGAATAACGCTGGACAGCCAAGTGACCCGCGCCACGAGTGGGACCCGTTTTTCCCGTTTCTTGACGAAACCGGATGCACAAGGGTCCAGTATGCATTCATAATTCGATTTCGAATGCGTGATTCGGGTATTTACTTTGCTTGAGATCATTTTTCTACACGCTGCGACAGGTCTTCACTTGAACGCAGCCCCGAGATGTTGGGCGAGAGCAGCGTACTTTGCGAACAACAGCTCCTGGGTCTCCTAAAATTTCTGTATAAACAGGCGGGACGTCACAGATATTCTACGCTTTGATTTGAAGAGTCAATATTTCCATTGACCTGACTAGAGCACCCAGCCTCATAATCTACTGCTATCTTAGAGAATAGCCAGACCATGGGAATGCCAGAACAAATCCATCAGTCTAAGCATTGATGCTGGACAAATCCACATAAATCGTTGACATTGGTGGATTTTCGAATCCAAGTATCTGAATGTAATAATTGCCATATATTGTCTGCGAGAGTCGATCGACTAACTTTTGTACTTCGGAACGTGGACCCACTGATCGTCAATAAAGGCAGACAAAATAAATGCACCCCAATGCGAGCTGCAAGAGGTCGCGGGGGACCATTTCAGATTGCCCTCTGCTGCTGAAGAGTCATTCGGCTCGATCAAGTAATGCTTCGAAATTGTCATCCAAGAAGTCTCCTTTCAAGTTGACACACGTCCAAATGTAGTGAGTCGTCTTTGAACGAACACTCAATGCAAGATCGCACGAAATTTTCTCTCGCGCCCGTGTGGTAAGCAAACACTCAGCCCTTTTAGAGATCATGAAGGACTACGACGGTTGAGCCAAGACGGGGATGATCCCTCGAGTCCCCCCGTACAATCCCAGTAGGTTCCCAACCCGTTGAGACTACACAGGAGACGAGCGCTAGATAGAAATGCTTCCGCCTAGGTGCTGATCGAATCACGTGTAAACTGATTGAAAACGGTGAACGTGACCGGAAGGCGCGTTCTTCTATATACCAGTGCACCCTATGATTAATGTGCAGGCGCCAATAGAATCTACACGCTCCGCGCGTACCTCCACGCATCTATTGGAAGGATCGATTGCGAGCGACTGGATAGCCTCGGGTCTTCAATGTCTCGAACTCGCGCACGTCTTCCGGTTTATCGCGCGAATAACGAGTTCTGTACTCAGAGAAAGCGACAAACGAAATTCGTCAACCGAGCGCTCGGCGAGCTCCTCCTAATTGAAATCGCTACGAGAGCTGTGACCTCGCGGGCAATTTGCATCCGAATGAGGCTGCACGACGGGATGAAGAAGTCGCGGTCTGCTGGCTGAGCGCAGAGCGGAAGTCCTCGGCGCGAGCGCTCGTCCTCTGGATGCCCACCGACGCTAATGTGTTATCACTAGAGTAGGCGTGGAGTGCTCCAACTACATGCTTCCCGGCGCTGATGAGATTTTGATTATGACGTCGTCAGCCGTCCTCTGTGTGGCCGTTCGTAGGACCTGTAAATCCCCTCTTTGGAAAAGCATAACACACCGAACGCGTCAACTACCTCTTCAAGCTCCAATACTATCAATATTCGTGACTCGGAATGACCCTGCCATCAGAGGTCAGGGTTTAGTGCACACCCGGCGGGAGTTTAGAGTCATCCTTCTTTGATTCTTTGTCTGTCGAGTATGGGATCCGTATTTGATCTTGTTCGCGCTGGACTCTACCGTGACTTTAAATTTGGGGTGGTGGGAATATCCCAACTTGAGCCCAACTTGAGAGATGGAGATTTGCAGGAAGTTCGGTCGATCGAAAAGTCTAGCGCGTTTGAATGTGTGGAAGCGTTGTTTCGGTGTTCTAGTTATTAATCTCGCCCCATTTCTAGGTCTGCTCTCACATGGCGGGAATTGCTCCATCATATCATGTGTAACAGGTAGACGTGCTTAGTGCGATCATTACTTCATACATTGTGAAGTCGTGATTTGTTTCCCTTCACAGGCTATGTCTTATGAAATCTA
>JAPYYZ010001144.1:0-21227 GCA_030522705.1 Eretmocerus eremicus
ACATGAGAAAAAATCTCAGTGGTGCCGGCCGCGGGACTCGAACCCCGGCCTTCCGCGTGGGAGACCAGGACCTTATCCACTAGGCCACGGCGGCCTCTATTGATGGCGGAAAAGTAAAAAATTGCTAACGTAAACAAAGAACATGAAAGAAAGGCCTATATATCATAGAACTAACGGCTCGGTTTTTCCCAGTCGGGGGGCTGCGCACCCCAGACCCCACGACTCCCTCGCTCCTCGCCACTACTCCTGTCTGTTACAATCACTGCGACGAACTCGATCCACTCGTCTTTTTGTGCATCCAAGCGACCACTATGGATTCACTCAAAGAAGGCGTTGTTGTGCCAAAGAATCCCGGGATTCCCGGACCTTTTTCACCACGGCTCCAAGCGGAATTCGCTTTCCTGATTTCAAATTAAAATATCCTTCCCGACTGGGTGTCCTAAATGGATGCAGGCGCTGCGATCTGTCAGACGCAGGTCGAGAAGTAACTGACACAAAACCTGTAAAAGTCGCAATGGCCACTGGATGAGTCGCTTTCAAACGATAGACGTCGTGCGCGCCGCAGTGGTAATACTTACCAATTGTTTAATTTGAATACTCAAAAAACCTGTACGCGTTCCGTAACGCTGCAGGTTCCGTTATATTTCCACTCTCCTACTTACTTTTTCGAGAACAATAATCAGTGCTGGTGCACTCGTAAAACGAAGGAAAGGAGAAGGACAAAGATATTGGAGAGGGACAAAAGGGATACTTATACAGCTCGTGCATCGACGATTTGAATGGGACCTGCGCGGAATCACGTGCATCGGATGCCGGACACTCCATTATATTCAGAAATTACTATGCACGGGCTACCGGCCGCGATCGGGCTCGCTTTGTCGCCGACTAAGTCGAGCCGAGCGATGTAATGATGTCACACTGTGGCAAAAGTGCGCTCGCCACGGCACACGCACATCAATCCCTCATGAGTCCCAGCCGAAAGTCTAATGTATGTAATTTCAATTGCACATCGACGCATCGAGCAAAAAAATTTACTGTACCCACTGCGCGTTGTCGTCGTCGTATTGGTCTTTTTGGTTCCCGGGATATCCGATTCCAACTTAGCGCTGCATAATATTAATCAAGGGAAATTTATTCAATCGATTTTCAATGGTGCGTATGCGGAGCGCCACGATGGGTATTCACACTCTTTCTTCAATTTTCAGGGCTCAATCGAGAGACGAAGAAAGTCAAGCTGAAGGAGCGGAGGATACCGAAGTGCTCAAATTGCCAGAGTCAGATGTGAATTGCTGAATCGCGCTATGAAGCTATTGCCGCTAAATCTATACCGGCAGCTAAAAGGGAGGGTATATCGAAATCGGCCTATGTATATATGATTTTAATTTTGAGCCAAAATTTAGTAGGACTGAGATAAACCATTGAGCCAACGTATCTTGGATAAACGAATGAGTCTGAAACCTCAATTTTATCTTACATGTACTGTATTATGATAAGAGCATTGAACAGCTACAATAATTATTACCTTAAATTCTCAAATCCAATATTTATGTAAAGATCTGTAGGTATAGGTACTAAAGTGATATCGACATTCGTATAATCCTGTGCTTTTTCAAGTGACTCTTAGAATATTTGATGAAAAAACTGTTCTGCTGAACTGAACACTGTAAAAATGCGATTCGATTGCTTATGGCATTTACTGAAATTATCTTTGACCTTTGAATATCAGTAAATTCAGATGAGCCTCCAACGCTTTATCTTGAGGAGCTATATAATTTGTTTTGGTCCACTGCAACCGTTACCCAAAACTGAAGGTGCTTCGTCAAAATTGAGTGTTGTAGTTCCATTTGACACGATTACTGAAATGCCAAATGAGCAAATAGCACTATTTGTAGATTCAAGGTTTTTTGATTTCTAATAAATCCGTCACGTTTCTATCTGACTTTTTTCATCGATAGTGACCGCAATAAACAATGAGTCAAGATTCGGAAAATTCGCTAGAAGATGAATATTGCTCTCTCATCATTGTTTTGGAGGAAGCCACTGAAAGATAATCCAGTAGGTTTGTACATAAAAGTGCTATACTGGAAGATAATTTGCTTGATTGAGTGTCCGTGACCTGTGGCTGCGATTCCGCGAAAAAGTTTAAAAACAAACTCCGTCAATTGACACCTATACAGCTACTGTAGCACATTCTATCAAAGAAACTGTATTATCGCAAGTATAGTTGAAAAACATTGGAGATGTACGGAATTTTTTTTTAAATTTAAGCCCATATAGTCAGAAGAGGATCCGTTCGCTTATTGGTGCTAACATTCTTCTGTCGATCAAGATTCTTAAATTGGCTCGAATATCATGGTACTCTTCTTCTTCTTCTTCTTCTTCTTCTTCAAAAAATTGGCTATGTCTTTCTGCTATGTGAGTGCAGATCCGTGGCACTCGGTTGACACGATACCGTTGAACGATAATACGCGATAGCTATGCAAATTGAAGAACAGCAACAAGGCTCATGATTGCATCCATTACGAATGACGATCAGTGCCAATTAATGTGCCATTCATCATTTCTATTCTGTATGATGATCGATATCGCTATAGAGTTTGCAATGATGGATTGGCGTTAGTATCATTTTGCATTCATGAAATGATCAATCTTTTTTCAACGGGTTAATTAAACAAAATGAGATGTGTAGCAGCGATAAAGGTTTTTCGGTTGATTAATCGCGTTCGATCGAGCGTTCGATGCACTATACCGCGGCATTTGATACTTTCACGCTGCGATATAAGTAGGTAAATTCAAGATCAAGGTCGCCGAGACGACGCAGAAGCAAGGTATGTTGCCGTGGTGGAGGCGCAACAGAAGCTAGAGACATCGGCGGCACACCGCGTGGCAGCCGACAGAACTAGAGGCCGAGGGCCGAGCGCAGAAGCCGCAGTCCAGTCTCGCGTAGTAGTCGCGCTGCATAGAGCAGATTACGCGAAGCAGTCGCACCGGGGTGCAGTACTCGTGCGACGTGTTTGTCCAAGTGCTTCCTGGTCGCCGATCGTCGCCTCGTCGAATAAAGTGCGAACGGAACGCAGCAGCAGCAGCGACCCGTGCAGCGCCGCAGCTCGAGCAGACCGACGTCGATTGCGACTCGCGTGTGCATCGGCCGCAAACCGAGCCGCAAACTGCAGCCGCTGCGCCAACTTCTCCGATCTCGAGGCGGCCGTCGCTCGCGGGGCAGCGATCCGCTGCGGTCCAGCAACTCGTTCGGGTAAGCGAGCCATCACTGTCCGACGAGTCGTCGCACGGGCCAGCTTTGGAGGTTAATCGTGGGCAACGGTTCGTCGCGATGGCTCGTCAGAGCCTCGTCTGCGCCCGTCTGCTATCGAGTGCAACGTGCACCGCCAACGTGCACTTGCACCGAGATGTATCTTCGAGCAGCGCGTCTCTCTCTCTCCGAATTGCGATTGTAAGAGTACTTCCTCGAAGTGACTCGCCGAAATGAATAGCTGCTCCATACTCGTGGCTAGAGCAGCACGTACGATGAATATATAGGTATAACGTAACACGTGGATACGAGGCGCATATCGCGTCACCGCGCCGCGCTGCCCCAATCACAGCAACAGGTGGTATGCCGAACCCACACGCACACATTAGCGCGAGCTTATAGAGTGCATCCGATGCACTCGGTCTCCCCCCCCCCCTCCCCTACTATGCTCTTGTTCATTCGATGCTCCATCAGATGCACAGCGAGATTGGTACTCCCATTTTTCGCTGCATTATCATTCCACACCCGCTTGATCGCGCAGTATTTGTGAGGCACCTGTAGATGTTGAGAAAATAGCTGCTCGACTTTTTGTGGGAGCTGCGATTGTGGCTACATCGCTCGTACGACGACGCCTCAACGAACGTACCTGTCACAAATTACGAGCCCGATCACCGCACGTTTTTCACGCACGTGGCAGATTCGAATACTTACGCGCTTACGAAGAGCGACCGATTGTAATCAGTTCGACCTTGAAGCCTGTCGTATACCAAAGTCATTTCACGTCGTAGTTGGATGCATACGCAGCTGATGCTCATCTCGCACTCGGGAGCGCCTCAAACCCGTAGCTACTCAAACCATTGAATACCTGAGCGGTATCACTTACAGCGAAACACAGAATTTCGATGTAGTGGTACGTGCCGGTATTCCATTCCATAAACCGATGCTACTTTGGCCACCCTGGTTGGATTTTAGCGCGCTCGTACTCCAGCCACAACTTTGGCCGGATTCTCCATCTCAGACCACCTACAGAGGCTTTAGAATAAATTCACCCGAGAGAAGAGCTAAAATACGAGTGGACTAGGGTGGCCACAGTGCTCCTCTTTACCACATTCGAATCTCAGCCCGTGTACTCAACTCGAGCAGTACTATTAACGAGATTTAAATATCAGGTCTATAAATATCTCGAGCAATGCTACGAAGACGAACGAGTGAAAGTTCCTCGTCACGTGCGCACACTCCTTTACCTTTCCGAACATTGGGTGCTCAATTATTCGGAAACGTGGCCGTGCAACGTGTTGAATTCCGCGGCGAAGAAGGATAATGCAAACCGTTCTTATCGAAAACTACCCCTCAGATCAAGCGCTTGAAAAAAAAGTACGGCTCGCAGAATTTGATATTCAAACTTAGCGGTCCAACAAAAGATATAGTTTTCCCCGCTTATAGCGTGGTTCTGCAGACTGCTTGGAGGTACCCCAACTTTCCCCTCGACTTTCCCAAAATTCTCTCCAAGTTTGAGATTTAGTTAGCTTTCCGGTTAACCTGTGTAGCGAATAAAACCCAGCGTTCATTATGTGATATGCGGATATTAATGTCGAAGACAGAAGCCGTTTTTGTTTGATCAATAACTGTCGCCTCCACAATGTAAATGCCCTCGTGTTTTTCATAGCAGGACCAATGACTGATTAGGTGGGCCAATGCTCCGTGCGCGAGCTATTTTTGAGTGGAGCAACTCGCACATATCTTGATGCGAGTATCAAAGAATTGCCGATAAACAGCCGCTGATATTGCAAGAGATGAATTGCTTGAAAGAATCGAGTTTTATAGTTTCGACTTGTCGGATCTGCAATCGCTCCCACTTCTAGGTGTCTACCTCATCGTGAACAGTGTGATACTATAGGAGACAATTGATTAGACTCTGACAACATTGTTACGTAATATTGGACTTGTATTAGTGAGGAGCGGAGTGTTGTCGCATGAGCTTGAGTATCTGACGTTTGCGTCTTGGAGCTTGTGTTGCTTCCGCGTTTATCGACACTCGTGTGAGCACTGCGCGATATCAGACTAATAGAGATTCTGCTGTCGTCACGCTGGTCATCTCTGCGTTGTGAAAGCACCACGGCATATTCAGAGCTTGAATTTGGCGCTCACGCGTCGTCGCTCTCAAAATTTTTTGTTAAGTCAATTCGGGTCTTGTTATTGTACGCGACAACCCGAGTCGACCCGATGAGCCTGGCTACTGATTCTCACGAGGATTCTCACATTGTCGCGGGTTCGATTGCCGCAGCATATTGGAAAAAGTTCGGACAGAGCGATGGTTAATTAACGGTATGAGTCACGGATCGCATCTCAAATAGTAATGCTTATATACAACTGTCACTGCTGCCCGCGCGATGCCCCGTCGCGTGGATACCTCGTGCTCTGCACGCCGATAAGATTATCATCGCTGTTCCAAGTCTGTTGTCTCCAACATCGGGTATGCAAGGATGATTGCCACCGTGGTTCTATATGAGTAAAAGCGAAATGAGGAATAGGAGGGGAGAGAACAGAATTTACCAAAAGACTTGTGATGGGAACTTTTGTGCGAGCTTTTGTGTCTCAATGACCACCTAAAGTTTCCCAATACGTCTGCTCTCCACACTAATCAATTTATCGCCGGACTCGTTTTCTTATCTCAAACTCGCCACAGTTTGAGATAAGAAAGAGTTCCAATAAATACGTTACTGGGTCAAAACAACTTTGTGGATGAATCACAGCTCGTTGTTGGAATTGCGATTAATGAAGATAATATCAATGTACAGTGGGCAATTGGGGTTATCGAGTGAGGAGTAGAAGGATACCTGTGCTGTTAAATCATAGTTGAATTGAATGTAAATCTCAAAGCTCTGTTCAAGTGACTGTTCGGATTCGCCTTTATTTTGGAATAGAGGAGTTGACCTGCGTACTCCAAGAAATTTCAGAGTTCCAAAATGTCAGATTGTTACACTACCCGTTAAAAATCTGAGGATACCCAGCAAAAAATGGTGAAATCTGAGAAATTTAATATCTTGCAAACCTTCAACTCTTTTGGACTTTATCTAGACTTATTTTGAAGCTTTTTTTCAAGCACTTCAAGTCTTCCATTTACTGTTTTTCCGTCACACCTATCGGTTTTTCGCTATGACTTTCTGAAGACTTGAAAAATTAAGCAATAATTAGGGGTCGATACATGTACATGTCAAAGTACGAGTCAAGATCTTCTAAAGTCGTTTTTGAAAGTCGTCCTAGGTTCAAATGAGCCAAAGTTATGAGCATTTTCGTGAACAAAGAAGGTTTCTAATATTTGTCCTCTTTTTTCAATACGAACCATATAGCAAATGAGACAGGAGGCGGAAAAATCTCGAATTTGAATTGTGGAAAGATAATAATATTCATTCAATCTTGACGTTTGATAATCAACAACTCACGTATCATCGATTGACTGAATATGGAAATAAGAACTATTTGCTTTCTATATCACCAATGCATCACTTGCATAGTGAATAATTGAACGGAAGATCACTTTTTTCACGAAAATGCTCATAACTTTAGCTCAGATGCATCTAGGACAACTTTCAAAAACGAATTTTGAAGGTCTTGACTTGTATTCTGAGATGTAATTAGTTTGATATTGCTATCATGACTCTCTTGGAATTGGCAAGTGCATGTATCGACCCCTAATTATTGCTTAATTTTTCAAGTCTTCAGAAAGTCATAGCGAAAAACCGATAGGTGTGACGGAAAAACAGTAAATGGATGCTTGAAAAGAGCTTCAGAATAAGCCTAGATAAAGTACAAAAGAATTGAGGGGTTCCAAGATATTGAATTTTTATGATTCTACCATTTTTTGCTGGGTATCCTCAGACTTTTGACCGGTAGTGTAATTTTGAAGCAATCCTCAATTTATTTGAAGCTATCATAGCGAGCTAAGACCCCAACACGGTTATCAGTGCAAAGTATACCACCCTTGGTTCCTGAATCCTCCTACGATCCCAATTGGATAGTTATGCATCCGATTTGTTAAAAAATAGTTACCTCTCAAAAGAACGTATTCCAAACTCAACAAAAAGATGAACAACATATGTAATGCATTCAAACTAGATTCTTCTTTTCGAAAGAATTTCTTCGTTTCATTTACAGAGGTTGATCTGTTTTTTTAGTCTTAGAACGGCGGAGACACAATTATGATGATCTGATCGTCGGGACAGTAGATTCTGGTTGTCAGAATGTCCCTCGGAAAGAAAAATATGCAGAGTCGTCTGGAATTCTTCTCCAAGGCGTTTCGACGTGACCTTCTTTATACTGCCACTGCCTCGACAATGACCGTGAAGATCATAACAGGATTCTTTCAGAATTTCAGAATGTTGATCTGCAAAGAAACAATTACTCGATTACTAATCAATCATTTTTCTTGCTCTGAAATGTCTTCTAAGATATCATCCGGAATGCTCTATAAAGATACAACTCAGAATCTTCCCGCCTCGTTCGAAATCATTCTGGTATTCCACTTTCATGGATGGGAATGAAGAAGCATTCACATAAGATTACTACCAAAAAACTGAAACACTAATATCCAAGTCTATCTATCAACACTTCTCTAATCTCGATTATATAGTTTTATCAAGTATCTTCGCATGGATTATATCACGTTCCTTCCAATTTCAAGGCTTCCAGGCATCTGTCTGCCTTGTTCCAACACTCACAAGCTCGACGCGACGAATTAATTTCGAATCATCACCAACCAATCTACTCTGTACGGAGTGCACACTTTTAATCCTTATTCTGAGATTTCTTTAGCCGCATTTGCGAAAATCTGATGTCGTAAGCCTGCATGTTGTTGAATTCTGCAGTTCCAACACATGGTGCAACTCGGTAGAAATCAGACTGTTTCCCAAATCGACACACGCTCTGCTCGCACGGAGTACGCGTCAAGAGTGCGGCTCATTTGAATTTTCACTTTGCGTACCTATACACTGTCCACGTATAACAAGTGCTGAATATTCAGGGGCGTCGGCACAAGAGATCGTCGTCACGTAGGCGCGAGACACTGCTCATCCTCTCCTTTTTTACGACATCGCCGATATATTTACATGCTGACAACCTTTGTCGATGAAAGACTCCATGTGTACAATTTGATCACAGACCTTTGCTCTGTGAAAGATTTCACCATCGCAAATTTCGACGTTATGATCACTCCGCATCGTCAAACAACGAAAGTTTACTGACTAAACAGAATATCCAAAACTGAGATCATAGTGAAAAGTTGGCTACTGGATTCTTTCTGGAGAGTCAAGAAGTACGTCTGAGAGCTTGGAGTATTGGCTGTCCCAGCAAAATTTGTTAATTTGCGATTCCTTGAATCAGCCACCATGGTCTCACCACATATGCGTGGAGGTTAGCACTCGGCTTGTTTGACGGTCGCCCCAATGGTCTTGAAGTTTCGATGACAAATTCATCCTTCGGCTAGTAAATGAGATTTCCATTCCAGGAGAAACATATTTTCGGGATTTTTTGCCGATTTCCCTCATCTACTGCTTGAATAAATCCTAAATATCTCATGGGATCTCATGGAATCTCATTGGGATAAGATACGTTCTCATCGGATCCAACGGAATCTTACTGAAATATGTTCCCATCGGATTCCATGATGGGCCTTATGAGGCCCCGTGAAATTTCATGGGATCCTATGGGGTGAAATTTTGACATCTCGTACGATCCTACGTGACTCCACTCGACTTCGAGAGGCAATATGGGATTCCATGGGATCCCATGTGACCTTTTTATGGGCTGCTGAGAGGTCACGTCAGGACAGATACTGAATGGATTTCACGTAGTTTCTCACAAACTCATGGGATCCCAAGGGATTTTTTTCAGCAGAGATTACCCAAAAATTGCTAATTGCAATCGTTTTGGGAAAGCATTCTGCTAGTCTCTTTTAGATGGTTTTGTTAACAATCTAGTGCAAGTAGGGCCAAAAGTGGTGGAAAATATAGTTAGCAGAGGTTGTGTCATGAATGGTCCCAAATTGTGTTCCTGGGCTTATTGATTAGTTTCATCAGATTGTGCTTCACAAGACAGAGAAGGTTCATCGTCAATATTAATCTGAAGAGCCATAGCCATTTGCACGAGTTTTTTTATCATTCAAAAGTACAAGAGCTTGCTCTAGGCTTTAAAGGGCTGTCGATTTATCACGTAAAGTTTCCGAAGGTGGGGGAGGGGGGGGGGGGGGGGAAGTAAGTACTGAATATCTTACTTTTCATCACAGGCTGAGAGGTATTGGGGGAATAAAATCTTTGATGCGGAAGAATTTTCGGTACTTGATCCGATATAGAAATCCCAACGCGAATCCGATTCTTGTCGCAATTGTTTCAGGGCCTTACCTAAGTATAATCTTGAGACTATCAAAATATCTCTAAGATGTAATTGTAGTGCATGCGAAAAGGTGCGATCGCAGCCAGGCTGTTCAATTTCACTTGTTCATGAATGACGGGTTAGCGGAATGTTTCGACGCCAACGCACGGGATCTCTTGTGTTCTTTTTTTTTTCAACCCGCAACTCCAGCTTGATATGAGAGTTGATAAATTAAACCTTCGCTGTTTCGTCAGTCGTCGACGTGCTTTATCAGCAATCAGTCCAACGAAGTTGCTTGAAACCTCTCGCGGTTGTGGATCTCGAATCGCGGGTGTGCAGTAAAATTCTCTCGAATATTCTAGTTAAAATGGCATTGAATGGAAAAAAAAAAGATAGAAAGATGAAAGTGAATCTTGCTAAAGTACATCAAGAATTTCACAAGCTCTGTCAGGAATTACATTCTAGCTTGAAAGGTTAAAAAAAGTCGACCAAAGTTTGCGGAGAAATGGGGTCAATTGAGAGTTCAATACGAAGACAGAGAGCGTTTGAAGCCAGTTTTGGATGAGATGGGAATTCCACCACTTCTTATGTGTAGATGAGGTGCTTCAAATCTCAAGTCTTCCAAAAATGAAGTATCAGTCTACTCCTAGTTGACAAATGAAAAAATGAGTGGTCGACATTGAATGTATTTCTTTACGAAAGTTTTCCATCATTACATTCGTATCAGGAAAATTTTCATGTTATCCTGCACTCTAAATTCCTTGGGATGAAATTTCATCCCCATGATCAACTGAAAATCTTGTTTCATCCCATTGGGATGAAAATTCATCCCAGTTGGAATGAAATTTCAATACTATGGGATGAGCGCTTTTTCATCCCAAGGTAGAGGATGGAGCGAATTTCATCCCAAGAAAGGGATGAAAGTCGCTGACATTCAGTACCTACTACCGTAGGATGAAACGCGCCGGGCGGCGACGGCAGCGAGTTTGCCTCATGCACTTGCTTACAGTGCGTGATCTGAGCCTGCCGGAGCTGTCCGGGGCCTGCGCTTAACTGTCTTAATTATTGTGCTTGATAAGGATCTGCACTGCTGCATTTGTGTAATTCAGCAATGACCACACCAATCGGCGCAAGCCAGCTGCAATATTTAGATTTTATTTCCAAAATGACGTTCACGAAGCAATTTCTTGTTACACTGTGAACAATACCAAGTTTCAAAGAAACTTCAGAATAATGAGTTGTTGTTTATAGGTTAAGTAAACTAACTACTGCAAGATGCGAGGCAAGATTTTCAATCCCGCGTTGGGATGAAACTTGATGGATTCAATACATCTTGGGATGAAAGGCAGTTTCAATACTACCTTGGGATGAAAATATTTCATCTGATGCGGGTATTGAAATTCATCCCATTGGGATGAAATTTCATCCCAAGGAATTCAGAGTGTGTGTGGCTAATGAGGGTCAGACATCCTTTGCACATTGATTGTCAGTGTGAGGAGAAAACTCATACGTTGAATGTGAGGAATTCCATTTCTCACACTGTTCAACTCTGTTCAACACTGTTTCACTTGTTTGCAATTTTCACATCAACAAGGATACGCTTTTTGGCCCGAAAAATGTGCGTTGAATCTCTCGTGAGAAATTGGATAGATGGAAGACTCAATCTTACACTTTCTTCAGCTGTCGTTCACGCGTATCGCTCCACCCTATAACGCAGTTAGAAATTTTGAAGGAGTATGTATCCTAGAATATTTCTACAGTTGCCTCATGCAACAGTGTGTTTCTTTGGTCAGGAATGTCCATTGACTGAGCATGAATACGCTTCGGTGGCTTCACATGTTACATAGTTAGAGCCCTTTCTTGGCCTGTGTATTTATATATTTTTATATTCCAACCGAGAACTTGGCCCGCGAAACAGACGAAAAATAAAATAATGTCACATTGTAAACTTCGATGTTTACTTTATGCACTACTATTGTGCCAAAAATTACAGTGCTTTCTCGGCGTTTTTGCACAATAATTCTGAAAGTGTTACTGTTAAATTATGTAAGACATTCGGTAACATACATTATAGGTGCCGGTGTCTCCCGCAGATTTCCTCGTCCGGATACTCAATCGGTCTCGCCAAGTACTTGAGGCAAATAATTTTTCCACAATTGATAATTTTTTCTCATCGTTGAGTAATACACTCGAGAGCGCGGTCTGTTTTTCTTCACGAGTACACACTGATTTTTATGACTATCGTGGGCGAACTTGAACGACAAACGTCGTTCTCAATTCTTCATCAATTAGACCGGAGTGATATAAAACCACATGCTCGTTGTACTTGTGATTCAGAAGATGGATCAGGACGTGAAAAAAAGTCGCCGAGTCGTCGCGGAGCGAGTTCGAGATTTGGCGTGACGTTAGACGGAACGGACGGATTGAATAATTCAGGAGTCGATCTCCGCCGAGGATGTTGGAAGATGTTGAAGGTCGGGCGCGAGCCAAGAGTAGTCGAACGTGACTGCCGAGCGGCCTCCCCCCGCGCGTCTCGGGCGTATTTCTTGAAGGCCAAGGTGAGCGTTTTGCAATGCCGCGCGCGAAAGTCGACGAGGAGTCCGCGGCCGAATTTCATCGCTGGGCCGGCGAAGCACCGTTCCCGAGCGGTTTCCCGAACTTGGATTTTTCCACGGGGCTTTCGGATTGTATGGCGGGGCGCGCCAAAGCCCACTGCGCTGGCACGACACGAGATTCTCGTGTCTCCAATGGGCCGTGGGCTTCCGTGTTGGGCTACCTAACGATCACAACTATTGGTATTAGAGTTATCTTGCGAGCGAGACGCTCGGGGCAGCGCATGACTTGCCGCTTTGCGGATCGCGCACAAGCCATAATCCGCGGGCGCTCTCGGACAGCAGCGGGCCGCGCCGAACTGCGGCGGAGCTCGCGAGTCACCGGGCTCGGTCGCGCTCAGTTGCGCGCCGTACGTCGCGCGCGCCGCGTGTCCCGATCGAGTTGAGTTGCCGATCGCCGATCGCCGCCGCATCCCGCGGACCAGCTGCACTTCCGGCCCGGCCAGCGTCCCCGTCGAGCCCGCCCAGCCGCGTCGTTCCTGCGCCCAGCACGCGCCAACCGCAGCCATGGACTTCCCCGTGAGTACTCGGCCGCTCCTGCTCTCGTGCTCGTGGATTCCATCGCGGCGAGGCGAATCACCTCCGACAAACGACCCCGCGCGGCCTGACGTGGACGTTCGGCTGTCGCGTTTCGCCCGTACCTGTGTAAAAGCGCGCGCCGTTCGCACGCTAACTCGCGATCGACGCGAGCGATTTGCAATTGAAAATCCGGCCGCGCTACTTTTCCTACGCGCTCGTCGCGCGGGACCTGCTGCAGCGCGCCGACGCTTTTCGAAATCCAGACTCGCCTCACCGCAGCCGGCGGTACATTTCGTATTCCAGCGCATTCGTCGATAAAAGCCGAGCGTTCGATCCGTGTATTTGTAAGCCTACTCGATCGGCCCGATCGGACCGATAGCCTCGACGAATGTAAACGCGTAAATGCCCATCGATACGACAACAAATCACGCGCGATCGAATTTCGAATCTCGAGCGATTAACGCACGCGCAGCTCTATATTTATATAGCATTGTTGCTCGATTGCGTTTGAAAATTTAAATGTTCCCACTGCGCCCGGATCTTCCATAATAGTGTGAAACAATCAGTTGGAGGCGTTGCATTCTCTCACTTTCAATGAGAGTGGTACTGTGTCAAGCGTATTGAAATACAATCAGACCGCCTCTTTTTCTTCTTGTCCGAATGCCGACTCGCGCCAAGCGACATCTAATTACACGCGGCCTGATTGTCTTACAATCGCACTCCATGTTTAAAGCGATGATTGGGATGACAAAATTGTCGTCAACTCAATTTGACATCCTGACACACGATGAACTATTGTTAGTCAAACAGAGACATTTTTGTGCGACAGCCAGATAAAATTTCCGGTAACACCTCTAACTAGCGGATATGTTTCCTCAAAGACCTTACGAGTACCAGAAATTTCTTTTGCCAAAGATTCGCTTCAGGTATGTGTACGTGTATGATGTGACGTCTTTTATTGCATCATATGCCAATGAAACATGTGAGTAAGCTGAATGGAATCGTTAACGTGAAAAAAGTGCCGCGTATAGAAAATTATACGTTTTGGTTCGAAGCTTCTCTAGAAATGACAATTCGTGACTCTTAATTACGTGTTGAAAATTTTCATCGAGCGTTTGAGTCTGAATCATTTATTGTTGTTAGGAAAAAATGCAGATAACACCGATATTGAACAGTTGTAATTGTGATCAAAATGATGGATATCATTATAATGTCAAATCATTTCTAAAATGAATCTCAGTACTCGGGATCTGAAATATTTTGATGATTGTCTGTTTGTAAACACCCGAAATATAGAGCCAATGAAATCGACAGGCGAACGTTGATACGAATCTAATGATATCACCTTTCCAGAATATTAACCTTTCTGATTGTTCATCATCTACGAAACCGACGTCATCGCGCAAAAGTTTTAAGTATGAACGATACGCTGTGAACAGCTTTAAATTCTTGAACAGCCCTAAATTCTTATTGCGTATTTCTTTCTAAAAATCTCTGTTCTACACGTGAAATGATTGATTAATTTGGGATTACGATGCAAATTTTCATGCTATCTATACTTTACATGATTTATTATGCTAGAATTAGAAAAGTCCCGCTCCAAGATTCGTTTGGGACACGGATACAAACAGGGTATTCTAATTTGGACTGAACAGAGTAAATTACGCTTGGGATCTTTAACGAAGTTCCCGGCTTCTTTGGCTTGATTAGCCTCTTTGACTGCTCTCGACCTGTTGTGCAAATTTATCAAACTTGAATTGTAAGACTATATATCAAAGAATAGTTTTGAGTCACTGCATGGTATTACCATTGTACGAAAAATTCATATCATGTGCAACTTTGTTTCACATAAAATATTCCTCTAAAATTTCTTTCTTGTACAGTTCAAAACTAAGATTGAACTATCTGACAAACCAAGCTAATCTTTTTCATATCAGATATGACACGGGGCCTCCATTTGCGTAATGTTCTTCCTTCGTTCCCTTAGAACTTTTTTCTCGTCCGTATTAGTGTAATTCTTTTGTGCATGCTGCATACTGAGAATTTACTTATACGAGAATTTTCTCGTTTTGCATATATTCTTCATGGTTTTTATCATAAAACGCCATATCTCATTCAACATCAACAAAGCCATTTATATTAACCTTGGCGCGTGTCTTGAACTCGAGTGTCCTGACCTGATGAAAAATTCATACTCCGCATTAACTCGTGAAGGTAGTATACTAAGGAGCCATCCATAAATGATGGAGTGCTCAAAAAATTGCCTTTTTTGAACCCCCTCCCCCTCCCCGCGTGACCCCTTGTCACGTTAACTATTGTCCCGCTTTGCTGGACCCCCCCCCCTCCCAGAGCGCAACATGATTTATGGATGATCCCTAATAGCACACCTAATCGGGCATAGCCATCCACTGCCAAAAATCTCACGGGGAATATTGTTCACGACTGATTCGTGTATTATGTGTAATAATGTTCAGATGTATAACGATCAGCCATCGATTACCTCGAGTCAAGATGCCCTATTCAATCACGAAAAAAATCTAGAGACAGCATTTTCTCGTCCTGGTTGTCATTCTTGTTAAAAGCAGATTGTGTTGACGGGATAGTCCAAGGCACGCATGTTTTCAAAACAAACGCCATCGTTTGAGAACTTTTTTGGCCGACTAACAATAACTAGTAGAGTGAATTCGACAAACTAATCATGCAAACTATAACGTATTTTATGAATTCCAAACATACTAGCATTCAATCAGATCGAACATCTGCGCGGACACGATAACCTGGTTCTGACGCTTCTTTTTTTTTTTCATTCTTTACAAAAGAATGCAGTACGCGAATGGAAATTTCATTAATTGTAGAATGGTTCTGCGGGAAAACTCACCTATTTGTCGACTGTGTATACCTCGATCGTATATTTGCATGCTTGCGACACGTGCTCAGTGACCTTGTAACTTGTTTCCTAACGATTTCCATGTTCTCAAGTTGAGATTTGATTCATGCGTACAGGCACACAATTCATCGCTCAAATTCACTTGATCCATCACGTGACAAACGTGCGCGAATATTGCGAAAAATTTCAGATGTTTCTCTCAGATATGGCAGGGGCGGGGGTATGTGTGATGATCATTAGCAATTTTTGCTCGGGTGCGTGGATCGAGGGCTTACGAGTCCACGCGAGATAGGCTCTCTAATCTTGATTGGCTACCCGCAACATGTAGTGAACTGTTACTCATATTTGTCTTGAAATTTTTGTGGTCGCACAGGACGCGCCGATCGCTCTGCATTATCCGCGATTTTGGGAATCCTGCGGATTATTGCCCGCGCATTTATATCATACAGCATCGTAAGCGATTCCGCGAATCGTTCGATCAAGACGATCAATTGGGGAATCCCAGAGAGGAGTCCCCCGCCTCGATTCATGTGATCGGGTGCTCGCTCGACCAATTCGTTATGCTTTATTCTGGAACTTAGTTGGTCGACATGTTTTATCGAAAATTTTCATCGTGAGATGGCAAAGAAGATGACAATCATGGGCTGGCTCGTTCCAGGGTAATGTCTTTCTAATGGAGCAATCTATTTGAGAAGCAAGGACTTGGTTTTCTGAGATATTGTGATCATGCGTACGTTCGAGCGAAGCTTCAAGTTGTGCAAGATTCATCGTGACAAACACCTTTGTGTGACATAAGTGCAAAATGTTACAAAACAGCTGTCGGGAGGAGGATATGTCATAATTATTATCTGCGTGCAGTGCGCGCTATTACGTTTCAGCGTCGTGACTATCGCAAGTATCGGATGAAAGAAACTTGAAAATCTTGATAGGATGGGGATGGAGCGCCTGACGCATCGTCGCTATCAGCTTTTTGCAAATATTTTGAAAAACTCGGTAGATTGTCCCGACAAACTTTCCATTGACATCGAAATGAATCGCTCGGGACGGTGACAAAATGAATCGCGCTTCGAAAGCAAAACCGGTGTGGGTGGCTTTGCTTCGACGGATGTATTGTTATTGTAATTGCCGGTTCGTCCGGCGTCGGTGAAAGGTGATCGACACGAAGGAAAGTTTGACCGGTCGTTCGTCAATAAAGGCACACGAGTAAGTAAAGAAATTATAGGCCGGAATGTGCTCTGTAAACCTGATCGAGTGAAATTTCACTTGGATCGTATAGTTTTTCACTCGAAGGCTCGAGTGTAATAACTCGGTGCAGCAACTCGGCTTCGAGAGATTTGCTGTTCGATCATCGAGTGAAATTTTACGCGATTATCGAGCCTCTCGTTCACAACAATTTATAAATGATTATTGAATAGAAAACAATCTTCGTGCTCCACTCTTCGTCAAAAATAGTAATCATTAAGACAGACAAAAAAATTGTATATTGTTCTATGGTCGATTTCATTAATTATTATTAACGCTGTGCCTCTCGTGGGCTTTGAATCTGGTTTGCATACTCATCGTGTGCCTTCTATACTTTTGTACCAACCACTTAATCGTCTGAGGCAATGATCTAGAGTTACGAGTGAGTCTGGAACAGACATAACAGGTGCAATTACCGGCGAGTGAGAAGTTTTTTGACAATTGCGGCCTCGAGTGCGGCTCTTCCACGTGAGATTTTATAAACAGGAATGTGATCATACATTCTTCAGCGTACGTTATGTGAGAAGCTAGTTTTCTTTTCGAAATTGACTTGTTTTTTATTGTTTTCAACTGATAACTGGAAAATTAGAGTGAATGCGGATCCTTTTCCGAATCATGATTGAACAAATCTCATTATTAATTGCAAATATCAGAGTTCTTTACAAGAAATTGTTATTGGAATTTGAAACTTTTTAATTGATTTATCACAGTGGTTATAAAAAACGATGGTAGACTTTATAGCTTGAATGAAAAATGCCCTGAAATTTTCCTTATGAATGTATCATTGATTGAGATATGTGGCGAATGTTGAGATTCTGAGTCGGGAGGTTACGACGATTCGAATCACTCGATCTCGAGTCACTTTGTGGACTCGGTCGATAAAGTCGATAAAAGTGCCTCGGTATATCGAGCGATTTGGTGACAGTTTTCAATCGAAAACGAGTAATTTGACCATTGACTCGAGCTTCGAGTGATGAAAATGACTCGAATCGATTTAGAGAGCGAGTCTGTTGATTTGGTCACGCGAGTTCCCGCAACTTTTCGCACCCGTTGACGTGATCCACGCCATACCCACCTTCGCGATGTAAATTCAAAGCCGCGTTGTTGATCCGGCACATGGTGACGAAAACTCGATATCGCTACCGACAAATCAACTGCTGGTTTTCGGTTCGCATCAGGAACATTTGACCATAGCGGCATTTTTGTAGACCCGAATTAAGAACGCTGCCCGGAAGTCTCGAGAGTATTGCACAATCTAGAGACGAGCAATCGCGTTTACTTGCGTGGCGGCATATCTCCATACCGGTATAAAGTTTTCATGGTCAATGCGAGCGAGCTGCGTTGTTTATCCGCTCGATATCGCGAGTCAACGATCCTACGCGGTTCATGCAACACGCGCCGCAGGTAACTTTGATGAGCGACTCATCGCAGAGCATCTTGACTCTTGCTTTTCGGAAAGAGAGAGAGCTAATTATGTATGACGAAACGAGAGACAAGTGCCCGGGCGTTTGCGGAAGCTCTTGGCCCACGCGAGTCATGTCTGTTCGCCCAATCGCCGTATTCTACCGGTTTGCCATATTTTGGAATTTTTTTTCCCTTGACGGTCCTCGGCTCGTTGGAGCTGAGCTGTGTCCACTCGCACGAGTATACCCGAGTCACAGGGGGAGTTTCAAGTACGTCGTCGATACGCGGGAGGCTCGCGTAGACCGGGACGCTTTTTCCTCGTTGCGGATTTTCCTCTTTGCCAGCCGTTGAGTGCGAGTACGGCTCGCTTTTTTCTTTGGTCCACCGCGCAGAGCAATACTCGAGAGCATGGCGCGCGCGGAGTTTGGAAGCGCACGCCGCGAGAGGATGATCGGAATGAGATGCTGATTTTATGCATGCTTTTGCACGAGGTCTGCGCATCAATAATGAGGAGTCGAAACGCGGCGCGTCTCGGCTCGCGCGCCCAATACTTGGCCACCGCATACCGATTTCTCGCTCCGTTGGTGCTCCCGCGCGCGGCTCGCGACACGATCTCACTCATTTGTCGAGTTCCAATCTCATTCTGTGACACCACCGCAGAGGCGCTTCCAGCCTCATCTCTCTCGCTGCGCTCGACTCGAGCCAATCTCGGCACAAAAAAACTCGACGGAGACAATGATTATGCATCGCGGTTGCATCACAGCCGCAGCAGTTTTGCAGCCGCGCTGCGGACTAGCGCTCGCTCTCTGCAAACGAGTCGTCTTTGCCGAGCTTTGCCTGCCGATGGTTTTTGCCGTGCGAAGGAAAATACCTCGGAAAATACACTCCCGCGCGCTTGAAAATCGCGAGTCGCGAGTCGCTTATCGTCGAGCGATCTCAAACACGGCAGTTATTATCAAAGACCCTCGAGACGAGAGTTGTAGTAGTGCGCGACTATAGCTCGAGGAAGGCGCCCAACTCGATAGACTCAACCGTTGTTATTGGCCAAGGTCGAGCGCGGCGCGGATAAGAGCGCAGTGAAAGCGTCGCGGGTAGTTTGGGCTGCAGTCGCGCGCGTGCTTGTCCGCGTGGCGACACTTGCGGGCTCGCGACTCGGATTGACTTTCCGAGTACCTACAGCATAAGAGCGAGGTATTGGGCTGTTGCAGGCAGCGGACGCGTCGCAGCCGAAGGCGGTGAGGATGGCCGAGTCGCCGGTGCCGCCCGAGCCCGAGTCCGGCGTCGGCGGCGGCGACATGGACGAGTCGATGCTCAGCCGCCTCGACATGCTGCTCATCGTCGTGCTGCTCGTCGCCACCGTCTACTGGTTCTTCTTCAGGAACAACAACAAGGACGAGTACACCAACGCCACCAGGTCCTACACCATACAGTGAGTCCTGTTCGCCATGCACCAAAACCATCCGCCAAATTTCTCATCCGGGATCTCCAATCCGCGTTAGAGTATACACGTTGACTGCCTTGGAATTGTCACAGCGCATTTTGAAGCTCTTGCAACGGTCTTCGCTTATTGGAGTCAACGCTTGTGTTCGACGGTAAACGGGATCGGGTGAAAATAATATTTGCGCTTCACTCGCGCGTTTGACGTCAAAGTTTCTGTCGAGGTCCCGCCTTTTCGAGGAGGCAATATTTTATCGTTATCCATTTGTCCGGCTATTTGTTCCCTTTTCAAACGGTAAACGCTTTTTTCAAATTGACGCGTGTCTCTCGCGAACGAGTTTGCGATGCGAGAGCCCGCGACGCGCGACGCTTATGAATATATGGTGACGTCAGTGAATAAGGAAGAGCTCGTGGCGTCAGCCGACTCTTCCGTATAATCCGAGCGCGGCACGAGCTCGTCGTCGGAATATTCTCCCGTCGTCTCCGACTGCAAGAGGGCTCGAAAGCCCTCGGGGCAAACGTCTCGAGACGAGCTGGACCCGCCAAGCCGAGACCGCGAAGTATCAGCGCGGCACCGGCCAGCTCGAAAGGAACGAACGACGGTCGTAGGATAATAGCGAGATACTCAAATCGGCGTTGACACTCCGCAGGCCGACTTCGTTCAGCCCGAGCCAGCCGTCGCAGAACTCGTTCATAAAGAAGCTGCAGTCGTCGGGGCGGAGCCTGGTCGTGTTCTACGGCAGCCAGACCGGCACCGGCGAGGAGTTCGCGGGCCGCCTCGCCAAGGAGGGCATGCGCTACAAGATGAAGGGCATGGTCGCCGACCCCGAGGAGTGCGACATGGTGCGTGCCCATACACCCGCAAACCTACTTGAATAGGTAAAGCAGAGCCGCGAAAACTGAGCGCTCGTTGTCGTTGCAGGAGGAGCTGGTCAACATGAAGACGATCCCCAACAGCCTGGCCGTGTTCTGCCTCGCGACCTACGGCGAGGGCGACCCCACCGACAACGCCATGGAGTTCTTCGACTGGCTCAAGAACGGCGACGCCGACCTCAGCGGCCTCAACTACGCCGTGAGTTTTCCTCCCTCCTCTCTTCCATTCGAATTTCCGCGCGCGCTCGCTCCGCCAACTCCTAAGCCTTATCGTCGCGTACTCATCATCTCTCGGCTGCTGTGTTGCGGATCAGCTGAATTCAGCTATCTCGCTAGACGATCTATACTTTATATCTCGCGGAGGGAAAAGCGCGAAAAACTCACGACGGTTTATGGCCCCTTTCAAAAATTCAAATTCGTAGCTTTAGACTTCACCCAGATGCGGCTAATGTACGGAGACAAAAGTCAGAGATGAAATTATTTCAGTTGCAAGAGTGGGGAATTCATTTGGCCCATTCTTGACCGCGTTCGCAATCTTATACAATGTGCCCGCTGCCCCACCTAGCAGACGACACACAGATATCGGTGCGTGCGGCCTAACCTAGAGATCGAATCAGTCGGCTGATGGTCGCTGCTC
>JAPYYZ010001145.1:0-23821 GCA_030522705.1 Eretmocerus eremicus
TGATGGTCGCTGCTCGCGGCGGAGCAAGTATTCATTCCAGTGCTCGAGTGCCGATTTCTCATTGACTCGCTTCGATGCTCGGAAAAACACTCCGCGATTCTGTGGCCGTTTCCGATCTGAGCGTAGCGCGAGCTCGACTTTTCGAGTCAGCTCATCTTTCGCTCCCGATCGCGACGTCTTCTGCTGGTGCATTTCGAATGCTCCGATGCCCGGGCCACCATGAGATTGATGCTGAAATGGCTAGCACGTGCGGCGATACAACGTTCGGGCCGGCCCGGCCAGTCTCCCGTTATCAAGCCCGAGGTTACTTCGCTCTTCTCATTTGCATCTTTACGCAAAACTCGACAATTTCCATAATCTCATTACGCTCTTTGTCGCCATGACTTTCCTAACCACATTTCATTCAAATCTATGAGATTAAGCACGTCTCTCGACATTGTCACTCGTTTTCATTGATTACAGACTTTTCTAATAGTTTTACAAATTCAAATGTAATGTTGGTTCTGACATCATTTGCCCAGTGTATCGCAATGGTTTTTCTCTGTTACATAATCTTTAACAAGTTGGAATAAACAAAAGAATTAATGCAATCCCCATCTACAGGTGTTTGGACTTGGCAATAAGACTTACGAGCACTACAATGAAGTTGCAATCTATGTTGATCACAGGCTTGAGCAACTTGGTGCAAACCGAGTCTATGAGTGTGGTCTTGGTGATGATGATGCCAAGTGAGTTATCTATATTTCATTCCATTAAGTAAATAAAAAATCATGGATCACACTTGATTATTGTATCTATTACAAAATTCAAGCAAACACTCATCATTTTTATCTTTGTACATGGGGTCACCTTTCATCTCAACTTTTTTACAGCATTGAAGATGATTTTATCACCTGGAAAGACAAGTTTTGGCCAGCTGTCTGTGACTACTTTAATATTGAAGGCGCTGGAGAAGATGTGAGCATCCGTCAATACAAGCTTACAGAGCACAATGATTTGCCAGCTGATAAAGTTTATATTGGTGAAATAGCTCGGCTCCACTCCTTTGCAAATCAGAGAGCGTAAGTGTAATACTTGTCCCTCTTTCATTTTGTTCAAAAATGAGTGCCAGGTTAGACTCAAACCGCATGAGATTTAGATTAAGTTATTGATGAAATTCATTTTTGAACATAACTTTCTCACAACGAGGTTGTGAGAATACATGTTTTCCCCATCATGAAAATATTTTATGTTACAGCCCATATGATGCCAAGAACCCGTTCTTAGCGCCAGTCAAAGTAAATCGGGAATTACATGGACCATCTTCAACGCGGTCTTGTATGCATATTGAATTTGATATTGAGGGATCAAAAATGCGCTATGAAGCCGGAGACCACTTGGCCGTTTATCCAGTCAACAATGCAGAATTAGTTAACAAAATTGGTGAACGATGCGGTGCCGATTTAGATGCAGTCATTACTTTGACCAATCTTGATGGTACTGAAACAGTTTCCTTTCATATCTTTACCATCAAACGTATCTAGTTACCTTCAAATGCAAAGCTCAAAATTCATTCATTTTGATAAACTTTTTTCGCAGAGGAATCAACGAAGAAACATCCGTTCCCATGTCCATGTTCATATCGCACTGCTTTAAGCCATTATTTGGATATCACTAGCAATCCTCGGACTCATGTCCTCAAGGAACTGGCTGAGTACTGCAGTGATCCTGCTGATAAAGAAAAGTTGAAACTCATGGCTTCCACCAGTGCTGAAGGCAAAGCTCTCTTCCAACAATGGGTGACTCAAGAAAACAGAAACATTGTCCACATATTGGAAGATATCCCTAGCTGCAAACCTGCTCTGGATCATCTGTGTGAATTGTTGCCTCGATTGCAATGTCGTTACTACTCCATCTCGTCTTCTCCAAAGGTAATTAACAATTTTCAATAGCCACCTTTGATCAAACCTGATGACAAAATCAAATCTGATTGAATTGCATTGTTAAATACTTTATTCAAAATTTTTACGTAATCAACGTGGTGTATGTAATTTTACAGTTACATCCAACGACCATTCACATTACTGCAGTTGTGGTAGAATACAAGACTTCTACTGGTAGAATCAACAAGGGTGTTGCAACAACTTGGCTCAAGGAAAAACATCCGTCTGACCCTCCATGCCTAGTTCCAATTTTCGTTCGAAAGTCGCAATTCCGTTTACCATCGCGTACTACCACCCCTATTGTCATGATAGGGCCTGGAACGGGAATCGCTCCATTTAGAGCGTTCATTCAAGAACGCGATGTGGCCAAGAAAGATGGTAAGTTCTTACAGATTGAGTTTACAAGCTTGTTTGATGCCTAATATAATCGGCATAACAAAACTTCACTCACACAAAATATTTTCATTTCATCCCTAGGCAAGGAGGTGGGAGACACTATCCTCTACTTTGGTTGCCGTACACGTGACGAAGATTTCCTTTATAAGGAAGAATTACAACAATATGTTGATAGCAAAACCTTGACGCTGCATACTGCTTTTAGCAGAGAGCAAGCAAACAAGGTGTATGTTACGCATTTACTTGAGCAGAACCAAGATGAACTGTGGAGAGTTATTGGAGAGCAAAATGGAAATATCTATGTCTGCGGGTGAGTATCATCTATTTCTCTAAAAAATACCCATTAGCTCATTGTAATGTCGATAATTTGTTCTCTTTACAGTGATGCTCGTAATATGGCGCGAGATGTGCACAATATCTTACTCAAAGTCGTAATGGAAAAGGGAAATATGTCTGAGCTCCAGGCAGCTGATTATATCAAGAAAATGGACTCGCAGAAACGTTATTCTAGCGATGTGTGGAGTTGAAATGTTGAGTCTCAAGAATCTGCAGACTGTGAAATGGTTCTATGTAAAGATGATATGTACTGTTGCGATTGCCGCGAGTGCCTGAAAATGAAGATTGCTCATTGCAAGTTTTTCTACTTGAATATCTTGCTAGATATACATGTTTATATGAGTGATGAATCTTAGATTCATCAATGTTGAAAATACCATTTAGACTTGTGAATAGTCTAAATTTTGTGCTGAAGGATGGTAAATTGAGGTAGCCAATAATTTGTGATAATGTTGTGCAGATGTTAGATAATTTAATTTTTTAATATCGAAGCCACAAGCAATGTAATTCTGTCTATTAAGAACATTTTTGCTATTTTGAAGTTGTTTTATTGACGAACAAACGTTTTTTAAAGCAACATTTATAACATTGTTTGTTGATGATGTATATCGTAGCAGTAGAAGAGTATGTCTTTTTTTCAATCGACGTTATTATTTGTGTTGGGAGTTACAATTTTATTACGTGCCACGAAAATGGAGCGCGATTATTTTAGAAGAAAAATTTTAAGCAAATTTGAGTGATTCATATTATATTGCACCATTATTACTTGAAAGCGAATGTAATATTTCTAGGTGTACAAATTCATTTTCTATTCTATGTACATTTTTGAGACTGTACGTATAAGTTAGAAAACTTTTTCATGTCTGTAAAAAGTTGCATCCATCTATGAAGAGATGCCATTAAAGATTATGTGCAGTCATGATAGAAAATCATGATGAATAAAAAATGAATAAGTTATGTCGTAGAACCGCTATTTTTATTCAAAATACCCTGGATATCATTTATCTTCCTCTAGCTTTGGAACCGAAAATTGCCGACCAAGATTTTCAACAGTTTGAATGAGATTGGATCGAGTAATCTCGGATCGGCAATCGATCAGAAGAGATATGAAATAATTCTAGGTCTCTCATTTTTCATTATAGATCATCTTCGACTTTCCTAATAAGTTTACAGTTGAATTCTAGTCACATTCAATTGAGATACGTGAGTGAAAAATTCGAATTTTTGCGGCACAACGTTCACGACTCGTATCGCTTAAATTTTTTGATATAGTTATACCTATGCTTACCGAAGTATATATATACGTTAGTACACGAGGACGGCAGAACGGGACCAAAACAAATCGCATCGCGATCCAGCAAATGGAAGTTAATTCCAAAAAATATTGAATTATACGTATGACGTTATCGTGTTTACAACATATAATGATGCAAAACTGATTTTGCGTTTAGAACCACGTGGCTTCAGCGGCATTTTTACGATATGCCTCGAAAGAAGGTTAGAGAACAAATAAATGATTATGCTCTGCTTACAGTACCTGTTGCTTTCTGCATTGTAAAGTATACCTACCGACGTGTGAATATTCAATATCATTTCCCTATTGAACTATAGTTACTATATCATCCTTTATTTTGGTCGATCTCAAATTCCCTGCTTTTTTCAGAAAAATGCCAGTGGCTGGTTACAGTCTTCTTTTGATTTTGAGGATGGAGATGATACATTGTCCCGGAAGAAGACTCCATCAAAAATTATGAAAACTGATGGACAGGTGAATAGTTCTATGGATTTCAGTAGTAGTTTCTCATATAAGAAAAGACCAACTGGCAGTTTGTCTACCTTACTGGCAGCTTGTGCACCTCAAAAATCATCAGAGTTAGCCATCAGTAGACAAAAACAGCAAGAAATCAATAGATGGTTTCAAGATAAAGTTCTCAATGATAAACCCACTCTACTTGTTGTCTCTGGTCCATCCGGATGCGGCAAGACTGAAGCTTTCAAAGTACTTTCAAAGGAAAATGGCTTCGATGTTGTTGAATGGATAACACCAATAGATCAAATTACAGATGAATACAGTATGTTCTACTATTTATTTTATAGTGAATCAATCACTAATAGATGCTAGTTGGAAGGTTCCTAATCATGATATCTCCAAACAGACAGGATATTGCGTCAAGGAGAGAGATTTGAAGACTTTCTTATTAGAACCACTCGTTACAATTCAGTTTTGTCCAACTGTCATAGACGTCTTTTGTTGGTCAAAGAAATTCCCAATTCATACGTGGAAGAAAAAGATGATTTTTCAAACTTACTTCAGTGAGTCATAAATATTCCTATTTATAACATTTTCTATCAACAATGTTTAATGCTTGGATTTCTCACAGGAAGTATTGCCAGTATGGACGAGAACCATTAGTTTTTATTCATACTGAGACCAGCAACTCAAAACTGATGTTGACATTATTTTCTCAGAATAACCGTGACAGATTCGGGATTGATGTTGTAAAGTATGTTCATCTCTATGTAATAAGAGGTCAATATGGAAAGGTTTGATTTTGATAGAAAATTTTAATATATTTCAGTATCAATGCTGCAACTCCAACTGCCTTGAAAAATGTCATGAAGAGAGTCTCCTTAATTCTAAATAACAAAGCTAGTCACTTTTTAAGAATAACACAGAATGAAATAGATGAAGTTTTATCAAGTACTATTGGGGATGTTCGAAGCGCTCTGCTCAATCTCATATTCTGTTCATTGAAAAGTAATGAAAATAAGTAAAGAATTTGAAAAATTTGGATAGTAACATATTCTAATCTACTTCAGTTTGATTTCAGCTGAAGACAAATTGAAAAAAGAATGCACAGTTCGAGAAGAGACTCTCAGCCTTTTCCACGGTATAGGCAGAGTCACAAATCCAAAAAGTATAGAAATGATTACTCTTGTTATTCAGATCATTTAAAGATGCTGAAAAATAACTATCTCTCTCAAACTCTAGAAAATATCATTGGTACAGCATGGAAATTTGTTCACGATCCGGACGATTTAGCAGCATTTTTTCATGCACAAAGTAGTACCTTTGTCAAATTTATCCATGAAAATTACCTGAATACAATTGGTGTAAATTTGAATGGTGCAGCTGATGCAGTGGATGCTATAAGCCTTGCAGACATATTTAATTCTGAGTGGAGGGTAAGATATTGGCCTTTTTTAAGTGGAAACAAATCACTCAACCGACATCTTTTCTTTTTAAAAATATCCTCTTATAAAACAGGATATAAATTTATCAAAATTGGCACTCTCTCATTGTATTCGGGGCGTAATGGTTGCAAACGACAGACCTATCTCGCAATGGAACCCTGTGCGGAAACCGTCTACTGCAGAAAATGATGTGTATGTTGGATTTTCTCCGACGAATCATCTCGTTTTTTCGAGTTTTCTTGATTTGTTACCAATCAAGTAATCTTTGAACATTATTTCCAGTCGGAGAAACTTGAGTCTAGCTGAAATCCAATGGTATGAACGGTACATCCTTCCTAAGCTGAAAGATATGAAGAACCAAGTTGATGAAGGGGAATTTTCGGATTCTATGATAGAAGATATTATCGAGTGTTGAACAATGATGTTATGTCTACGATTTGTTGAATAATAAGATAATCAGGTACACAGATTGATTTGAAAGACAGAAAAATAGTTCCAAGTTCAGCTTCAAACTTTATTTCCATTCAAATTACTCACATATTGGAAGCTGGTTATTCTCTTACCTATAACATTATTAAGATCGTAAAGCAAATTTTTTTATGGTTTATCTACATCCATTGATATTTGTTTGGTGCAAACTGTTGAAAGACATTAGATAAAGTCTCAAAAATAATAATACGGACATACATAAATATCATACATGCATAATCAATATGTAGCCTAAATCCTTATTTCATCAAAGTTCACTCCTGTGCAGAGTTTTCTTTTCAAACTAGTTATGTGCAAAATTCAACACTCCCAGTTGAGTATTTTTAAGCAAAAGAAGTTGCATTCCACGTCACTTGTTGAGCATATTTCTATTCAAGTGTCTTACACATTGCAGAATAACGTGTTGCACTTTGGCTGATTTGTTCAGAAATTACGCATTTATGTACAAAAATTCGAATAATACAACTATCGCATTCATAAATTGCTCTCTTCAATCAAATGCAGAATCTGGAATGTCGATCGATCTGGTTCATCTACTCAACTTCATTTTTTTCATCTACTCGTTTTAGATCTAAGACCGTCGCACAGCGACAAAACCTCTTATAGAAACATAATTCATTTCTGTTCGTACGTTAAGGCAATATACGGACTTTCCACGGTGCAAAAGCTGCCGGTGCTTTTGTACTAGAGCGATACAGATAGCATGTGCACCACATCCATTGATTAAAATATAGCTATCTAAACGAGTTCTTTCCATACTTTACAGATATTTTTATTATTTTGTATGAACTCGATTCTAGAATTTTTGCTCTCAATAGACAAGTATTTCCCTGGAGAGATTCACTGTTGATTCGCGAGCTAGTACAGTGGATGATCCAATGATCGTAGTATGAGCAGCTCAGTTGTACTGTTCTGGCAACACATACGAGATATCGTCCCACGGATGACGGTAGAGGCCTTGTTTTAACCTCCTTTGATCCATGTAGTGACCTGAAAAAGGGAGACGTTTCAAAGTTTAGTCAACGAAATCTCAATCTCAGGACTCAAGGAAAAGGTGTAATAGTAGTATATTACGCATTGCTGCGAAGCGAGGTCTCTATAAGGCCCTCGTGCCAAAAGCATCCATGCGAGCTAGGCGCGTATACTATTTTTCCGCCTCGCATGCAGGGCGCGGAAAGTCTAAATCTTCCGATCCGGAGCGAGCGGAAAGTTGGTGTTTCCGTGCACTAGACGGAAAATGCGTTTTGCTCCCGCTTCGTGAAGCGGAAGTGACACGTATTCTCGTTTCCTAGTGGTAAAAAGTATGATATGCAAGCGAGGAGTGAAAAGGACCACCTCCTCCCGGGATAGTATTCACCAGGGGGGGACTGGTTCTCTTTCGCTGTCTAGTTGCACGATGTACTATTTTCCCGTACTAGGTCTTCAGCGCTCGTCCGAGAAAGGACGCATTTCCGCCGAACAAGATGTACGAGATATTTCACAGTGAAGAGTTCCGGAGACGCGTTTTTTCACGAGCGAGAGCCGGCGGCGCGGCGAGGAGGGGTGAAAGGAGGTGTGAACTCACCGATGAAGCCGATACTCCTGCCGAGGACGAAGAGGCTGTTGATGGCTCCGATTTCGATGTACTCCTGGGCCTCCTCTCTGGTGAAGCTGCCGCAGTTGCGCAGCATGTCGACGAAGGCGCAGGCGATCATGCCGTCGACGTTGAGGATGAGGTTGGGCTTCTTGGCGGTGGTGATCTTCTCGACCTCGAGGGCGTACTCGACGAGCGGCTTGGCGGGGAAGTTGTCGAGCACGTACTCCTTGATGAGCTTGACCCTCATGTCGGGGTTGTTGATGGACTTGACCCTGTGGCCGATGCCCATGATGAGCTGGCCCTTCTTGCGGTTGTTGTTGACCATCTCCTGGGGGTGCAGGCCCGCGTCGTACGCCTCGGAGAACATCCTCGCGGCGCCGTCGAGGGCGCCCCCGAAGCGGTCGCCCTGCGCAAAGCGGTGCGTTACGATCTGTGAGATTAGTATGAGATTGGACGGGGAGCAGAGCGACGCGACTCACGATGGTGAGCAGGCCGGAGACGAGCGAGCTGACGAGGTCCTTGCCCGCCCGGGCGCAGACGATGGTGTTGTGCGCGCCGGAGACGGCGGGCCCGTGGTCGGCCGTCAGCATCAGCGACATCTCGAGGAACTTGCAGTAGACCGGGGCGAGGCAGCGCTGGAACCAGAGCAGCGACACCACGCCGCCGATGCCCACGTTCTGCTTCAGCACCTCCGTCACCGGCATGCCCGCGTACAGCAGCTCCTGGCCCCGCTCGTCGCAGATCGACGTCATGAACGACGCCGGCTTCCGGATCAGGCCCAGCTCCTGCGTCAACCCAAACTCAGCTCCGTCAGTGCTTGCAAGCTCCCCCCCCCGCTCTACATCTATTCAATGCAAAATCAATTCATTGCTAACGCGGACACGTTCCCCTAGCTGCTAGGATCGTTTAGTACGATACGAACTGTTCCGGAGATTGTGCGTAACAGTATTGCCAAAAATAACTCTTTCACTGCTTAATTTCTCGAGTCATTCAAAATTAATTGAAAATATGCACTTGCGTTTCACTCTGACTGGAACTTCACTATTCGCGAGCAATATTACGGCTCAAATCTCCGTTCCGCGGACGTGTACAGGAGACTGTCATTTGACATCTGATACGGCTCTCAAAATCGCGGATTCGTCCTTGCAGATTCCATCGAAAAAAATTATTCCCGCCTCGATCGCAGTCCATATGTCGAGTCAAACACTGACCACAGAACCGACCTTTGGCCCCTTTTCTTATCTACATATACGTAGCAAGATTTTAGCTTTTCCAATACTCGTTACATTCACATGTTGCTTGGATCTGCATCGATTCTACCGCATACTTATGCTTTCATCTGTTGCACAGGTTTACTTTGAAAATGAAGTTACCACGGCTAACAGAGCTCAGGAGTGGATTTGCAGAAACCCTATTCCATAAAAAAAAAAAAAAACACGTGTCTGAGATTCTTACTTGCGCAATTTGGCCATAAAAACTGGTAATTTATTGCTCAAGTATCGTAGTTTGGAAAGTAAGTGGTGAGATAATGGCGCATCACTTCGAGGCTGACATCGATGTATATGCAAAGCTGAGAACATTGCAGTCCACGGAAGTGATATTTCAGACCTTTTTCTTCATAAATAAAAAACGACGACTCGCGAATCGGCTTGAAACTTGATAGGTTAACGTAAGAAAAGTTCGTATGAACTGGTTTTGGGCTTTCCCATCGAAACGCGAGGCCGTTACATGGAATCTGCAAGTTTCCGCGATAATGCTACAACATGGAAAAGCAAAAATTTTGATCCGATTGGGTTTTGAATTGAGTTTTTGCATCATTCTTTCGATACGATGCAGGTGATTGTAAGCTTGCGTGTGCGTCCACAGTCGCCCTGGGACTCGGAGAACTCTCTTGCGACGTGCTTTCGAGTTGAGTTTTGAGAAGGTGGAAAAAGCGTGGGGCTTACTCACCCTGGCCCAGCTGTAGTCCATGGGGACGGTGGGCGGGGGCAGCTCGGGCGCGGGCACGACGCTGCCCTCGGCGACGAGGCCCTCGTAGACGGAGTGTATGAGCTCGCCGAGGCTGTCGAAGCTGTCGGGCACGTGGGCGCCGGCCTGCCTCAGCGCGGCGTTCTTCGCGAGCGCCGTCTCGAGGTTGGAGTGGGCGATCGAGCCCGCGTGGCCGAACTGCACCTCCGAGTTGAACATGCTGGCGCAGGTGCCGATGCACCAGGCGACCAGCGGCTTCGTGATGCGGCCCGCCCTCAGCGCGTCGCACACCTCGTACTCCTCGACGCCGCCCACCTCGCCCAGCAGCACGATCAGCCGCGCGTCCGGCTCGCCCTGGTAGCGCATTATGTGGTCCATGAACGTCGTGCCGGGGTACCGGTCGCCCCCGATCGCCACTCCCTCGAACACCCCGTTCGACGCTGCAGCCAAACACACGCATTACAATCAACTCTCAGCACAGCTCGAATTCGGCGCGAGCCGGCTAATCCATGCGCGCGCGTCACGCGCAAACCTCGTCCCGCTTCCTCATTATTCAAATCAAAATTCCAAGTTCATTGGCGATGGCTTCGCTCCAACTGTGTTACGAGAGCGCCAATCCACTTGGGCATTCATACTTCTGACGCGATTGTTGAGGTAAGAGTACCAACGACGAAAACAATTTTTGCCCAATGAAGTAACACTTAACCATGAGTTCTGCAGTAGTGTGGACTTATACTTTTTAGAGTCAGTCAAACGGAAAATGGAATAGACCTCGTATGGATAATCGTTTTCGATACCGAGACCAATTCTCAGAATGTTTTTTCATGCAGTAGAAAAACTGCAATCCATAAAATTAAGGGTGTACCTAATTGGAAGCACCAAAAATTTGCTGTTCCTTGATTGGCACAAGTGCGAAGATGGTTGCCCAATGAAGAAACACGCCAAAATGCTCCAAATTATGATAAAAATTGATATTCTAGTATTCCATCATAGATTTTCTCAAAGTTGAACTCATAATCTGCCATTCCTCAGATTACACCTTCCTTGAAATAGCCCAATACAATAATTGCAATACTATTTGAAGAGTGGCATTCTGCGGGGATTCCAGCGTCAAATTGACTCGAAATCGACTGTTTGATAACCGTTGTTTTTTGGAATTTTTTTCTCAAATATTTCAGTTCAGAATCACAATTGTACTCAAGGAATTCATTCGGCAAGTTATTAAACTTGACGATAAAAAATTTTTCCAGGCATTCAAATTCCCCATATCTCCCATTTGAGGTAAATTCCAAGTGTTCCACTATTGGGACACAAATCACTTCATTGGTACTTTCACCTTACTTCACGAGGATTTCGTCAACTCATAAACTCTGTCATCGTGTGATATTCGCTCAATCTCCTCGATCCGCCACCTTCTTCCTCTTGCAATCTACACTTGTTCCGTTATTTGCTGACGCCAGCGCGAATTTGACTTGAAAAGAATTGTAAATTCAAACGAGTGCTAGGTCGAGGTCTGTTGCTACCACCTGGCGCCGAAGATGGATCGACATACGTCCCCGACGAAAGAGACGAAATTATTTGGATGAGAGACGCACCTTTGGAAATGATATTGTTGAGCTCATTGGACATGCCGCCGGAACGCGAGACGTACGCAACGCTTCCGGGCCTGTAGAGCTTGCTGTGGAGGATGTTGTCCATCATACCACCGGTGTTGCCGATTTTGAAACAGCCCGGCTTGACACCTCCGACGGTCGCCGGGCCGATGATCGTGACCTTTTTCTCGTGCGCTCTGAGTATGAGCTTTCTCGTCATGTTTTCCGGGATTCCCTCGGCTATGATGGCTATGGTCTTGATTTGCGGAAACTGCAGAGTCTCGATCGCGCTATCGTAGGCCGATCGAAGAGACGCAAAGGTGATCATCACGTCGGCGTCCGGGTGTTTCGCCATTGCATCCTTCATGTTTTTGTACGAGGGAATCAACACCTGGAGCGAGCGCAAATCACCGTCGTTACTCGGAAATACTTTTGAAAGACGAGGCACCAGGGAATCAGTGAAGATGGGAGAAATCGTACCTCCTTGTGGCCCCAGTAGAACTTTTGCTTGTGGTCGCCGGTGAAGGGGTAGACGAGCGCGGCGACCGACGGCTCGCTTCTTCGGCACACAAAATCAAAGTCGAGCATACTCTGGACGGCTCGCGTCTGCATGCCCCAGATTATGGATCTGGTCTTGCTGCCGAAGAGTGGCTTGGAGGACGAGTCGGTGGAGTCGATCCTCTGGACGCGCGGCTGCTTCGTCGGCGAGGACGGAGTGGAGGTGGCGGCGGACGCGGGAGCCGAGGGCCCCACGTCCTGGCCGGACGGCAGCAGAAAATTGGCCGTCGAAAATTCCTGAGCCTCGGGGTTGGGGATGGGCTTCTTGCCCAGCGCCATCGCGCAGATGGCCGTCATGTGCGTCTCGGGGCCGAACACGTGCACCGGTATCTGCAGTCTCTTGCCGACCTCGCGGATTATCCTGAAACAGAGAGCGCAGCGTGAGCAGTGGCCCTTCGCGAGGCGCCCGGCAATCCGGGGCACGGCGGGTCCTGCCCACCTCAGGCCCTCCTGGTAGTTGGGCCCGGCCCTCCTCACGAATATCTTGATGTTGTGCTCGACCAGCTTGGGCTGGAACTGCTGCAGGGCCTTGACGATGCCCTTGAAGGTGGCCGCGACGTTGGTGAAGTTGGCTATGCCGCCGCCGACGATGAGCACCTTGCCCTGGGCGTGCTTCTCCTTGGTCATGAGGCTCAGGATGGTCTTGGCGTACTCGTAGGTCTGCTGCTCGCTCGGCGCCCCCGAGTACTCGCCGTAGTTGGCCAGCTCGGCCGCGCCGCCCAGGTCGCAGATCGTGTCCGAGTAGATGACCGACGCGCCTGCAACGCGCGACTCGTTACTTCTCGATCCGGAGCGGAGGCGCAAGTCGAGCGCGGAACAGCTAGTTGGTTGGCTCGGTACTCGTTGCAGTTGCCAGTTAGTTAGAGTTACCGTCATCTGGTTGGGAGGCCAGAGTTCGGTTGGATTTACAATTTTCTCGGCAAGTGCAACGAGTAACTACGAGTCAAGCGACGCGCGTTGTTTTCCCAACCAACGACGTTTCGTCTCACCTCCGCCGGCGACCATGGTCCAGATCCTGCCGCTGGGGTTGAGGATGGTGAGCTTGAGACTGGCGCCGGACTTGGCGTCGAGGTCGGCGATGTAGGCCTCCTCGGGGTAGGCGTCCCTGCCGAAGGGCGGCGGGTAGTCTATCTCGCCCCAGTCGGGCCGGCAGATGAAGTCCGCGGTCGTGTCGAGCTTCGCCGCCAGGTCCAGCACGTAGATCGCCTTGTCCGTCACGACGAGCGGATTTATCTCCAGGTACGTGAAGTACAGCTCGACGTACAGCTTGTACAGAGCCTGCACGAATTTGGCGATGACCCTGAAAATCGCAGACGTTGACGCGAGCCGTGGGCGAGCTTTGGGGCCCGCGCGAAGCGGCCCATACTTACGGCTTCCTGTCCTCGGCCACGTGAGCGAGCAGTTTGGTGGCGATGGTCGCCTCGTCCGGCACGTCCGAGCCCACGGCAACCTCGAGCTTGAGCGCCTTGGCGTCGACGTCGCCCACGTCGACGCCGCCCTCGTGGTGGAACAAAATCGTGTCGGCCGATCTATGCGAGTAGATGCACACGTACGCCTCTTCCTCCTGAAAAACGCATTGCGACGAGGATTATTCTGGGGTAAGAGACGACAGCAAATTTTGGCAATCAAAATGTTGGCAATCGAGCTCATTCTGAATACAAGGCGCGATTGCGGATTAAAATTAGGTCTACGAGATCGTTCCGAATTGCAGAGAGGTGTTGGCTACGATTTCTATTGAGTTTTACGAACATCTGCGATCGGCACTTTGTTCAATAGTTTGTATGAGCTGACTCTCGCAACACAATTTTCGAACAAAACTTTCATTTTTTTGGACCACTTTCACTTTCTCAATGGAAGTTTTAGTGAAGATTACATGGATCGTGGGAAGCTGTGATTCCTACAAAAATCAAGCTAGATAATTAACCCTTCGTTACCCAGGTGGTAGTATTTTGGCACACTTTCATTCGCGTGTGAGAAGCTGAATTTCTTTTCTTCGGATCTGGGGCTCTGGTATAAATTTGTATTTTGGCATTCTCTGACAAATGTAAAGTCTCAAAGTTTTGAGATAGAGTTTTTTAAATGAATTTTTAGTGAATTAGGTGCCCGAAATGGGCCACCAACGAAACTCAAAATGCTTATTTGTGTTAATATTCTTCCAAAATAAGTTTCAATAGTTTATTGGTAGTCTGGGATTTTTCGTATTATTAGAATCATTTTCAAATTTACCTTGGCAGCATTCGGTGTGGTTTTTTGAAAATTATAAAAATTCTCATCAGCCAACCTCAAAAAGTGATTCCGTTAGGGAGTTTCTCAGGACAACATATGTAGTTCAAACCCACTGGAGAACATTTGTACTGGTTCTTAAGCAGTTTGAGATCATATTGATGATTTTTCCGTGTCACTTTCTCCTGGGGTTCCCGAAAGTAGAACGATTTTGGTACGATGTGCCAGAAGTCTACCACCGTGGGTTGGAGTGTTACTTTATTTCAGCTGGGTAACTGAGGGTTAATTTGATGATTCTTTCTAGAGTGTAAGAAACGCAAGAACGGACACAATCATCTCGTAATTTTTGCGCGGACGGCACAGTCTGTGGCGATCTCGTCCAGTGAGTGTACAACTTCGGAAATTGTAGAGCAGGGCTTTTAGGCATACTCACGGGCTTGTGGGGCACGAAGGGCTCGATGATGAAGTTCTTGAGCTTGCCGGTGGCCTTGCCGACCTGCTGCTCCTTGTTCATGCGCTCGGCGATCCATTGCTGGCAGGCGGCCAGGTCGGCGTTGACCTTGATGAGGCCGAGCTTGCCCCGGCGCTTGATCAGCTGGTCGGGCTTGACGACGAGCCGCTCGCCGGTCAGCCAGGGGTTTTCCGTCAGCAGGTGCGACCAGTTGCTCGTCTCGTTTACGCTGACGAAGCGGCACTTGGCCGCGGACGTGCCCAGGCTGAGCTTGCGGTTTATCAGCTCCTTGCCCGTCGCCTCGCGGATCGCCTTTGCCGACATTTTTCACCGCACTGATCGCCCGCCTGCAATGAGCGCAATCCTTACCATTCGTTATATACTGCAGCCAACAAACATTGAGACATTTCCTGTGTGCCTCATTCGCTCGCGTGTGTGTGTGGTATCTTTGAATAAACGGTTTTTGGGAGGGTTGCGCATTCAAAGTGCTGAAGCTTCGGATCGGATTTCCAGTCCCATCTGGCGTAACTGTCATCGTCGCTTGATGCGATTTAAATAGTCGGCACTCTGATCTTTGAAATCATGACTTTCCCGCAAACTGAGCTTTTAAATTCAACCGGAATTCGCACCTATTCAATTTGTGCACTGCAGGTCCAGAGTTCTTCTAGAGGTAACTTTTTGAATCGACTATATGAGTGATTCCGCGGAAAGTGGGATTTTTTGAGGCCAAGAATGCCCACGGGTGTAATTTGGGTCAAAAAACTATTTCAGCCTCAAATGAGTTTCGGGTGGTCAATGGAGTTGATTCTTTTACGTGTTTAGGCATCAGAAACGAGTATCCAGAGTTGCGTAGGTCAAGGTGAATCCCAGGGAGAACTACGACATGTTCTAAGGGGCCGAGTGAGGGACGGAATTGACATTTTGCCATAAAAATGCTTTCAATACTCGAGGACAAGTCGTAGACACTTTTCCGCACACATTTCACCAAATGCCACTAAATCCTACGTCAAGATCCGTTTTACAAAGCGATAGAGTTCACAGGGTAGCGGCACACGAGGACGACGGAATTGACCAAAATTGTTGTACGCGATTTCAAAAACACGTTCAAACTGCCCGGTACTGCTCAGATTCGATTCTAGAGCCACTCTACCGTATTTTTTCAAGCCTTTGGGACGTTTGGGTGATAACTTGGCCAGTACAAAGGGCTATATTGATGATCGAGCCATTTACCACCGTTATTAGTGCTGTACGAGCTGTTTTGGTGCAAATCTCTGGACAAAATGTCGTCTGCCCGTGCGAAAGCTCAACTTTCTATTTCGCCTTGCAAAATGGTGGAATGGTTCACTCCAAAGTATAGAATTTAGAATAATGATTGGACTTGAGGGTTAGCGACCTTACGTGGGCATAGTAGCGGCTTTCATGGCGAATATTGGGTTATAGACAGGGGACGGAATTAACATTTTGACCCCTAATTGTCCAAAAGGCTTAGAAAATCACTCAAAAACTAACTACAAAGTTGGGTGCCAATAGAATACACCCTAGAAAATTTTAACCTTGACGATTCAAAGTCGCGGAGGCTAGTGCGGACCTCGGACGCAGAAAATCCCACTTTCTGCAGAATCACTCATATATACAAACGAGTAGGTATCTGAATGAGCTACCAATTATCTCCGATTACTATAAAAAGCTAACCCAACACCGATGACTGTATTCACAGTGCGTTAAAGATTCTTTGGGGACTAGTGTATCAGTCTGTGATATTTGGGTGCTTGAACGATTCACACCTTGCTTGCCAAGTTCTTCCGCATTTTTAAACGATAACTTTGACCCTAGCCTTGCTAGGGGTCGAGAAACAATCGCTTGAATAAAATCGAGCACTCTCACGAGCCATAGTACGTAACGTACTTTTTTGTGCATTGCTTCGTCGGACTTTCTTCTCATAGTGGAGAAATTCTCGTAGCTCGATGACAATAATTTGTAAAAGAAAACCTGTTATTGGTAAATTTTGCACGGTACTTGGCTCGGCAATTATGCTTCATCATTTCATCGCGTATATTTTGACGGAAGACTGCGATGTCGACGTCAAATAGACTGATTCTGAAGGAATATGCAGCGGTTCGGTATGAAAAAGCCGCGCGCGCAACCAAAGGTGAGGTGAAAAAACCACAACGTGGACATAATCACGCGCTGAAAATGTGCGCTCGCTCTACTCTTCATTCATAAACATTCGTCAGAATTGACGCAAAGACTCTGCGATGAAAGATTAACTGCGGTAAAATCTTGGTATATCCTGTTGCTGCATGATAACAGAGAGCACACATCTTGCGACGTGAAGACGATGGCACTTTCAGAGCTTCGGATTTTACAAATCACTGACTCTTATCCAATTATTTTCAGCAGTCGAATATTTCAAATCGAACGAGAAAAGTTGTCGAATTTGAAGGAAAATTACACAGTTCTCATCTTCAGCAGACTCCAATATGATCAAGCTATATTATTAACGTTGTGTTTTGATCATACAATATGCAACGGAATTTTCTCTTGACCCAAAGTAAAGCAGCCCCGAAGTTGAGTTCCTCTCTTCACAGAATTCAAGAATTAATTATTCAAGCAGAACACCATTCTGGCTTTCAATGTGGCAAGGTAGTAAGGTTGAAGTCATCCGACAGCTTGAACGGTTGAAACGATACGGAATAGTGCAGATATGTGAATTTTCTTTGCGTAATCAGCTGATTAAAAAATGCGAAGATATTCACTTCAATCAGTAATTGTTTGACGCGAGGCCCGACGGTTCCGGATGGACGGCTTGAGTTTCGCACAGATTTGCAGATTTTGACAAGTTTTTATCATTCATTTATAGAAGACTCTCTTCGATATTTCTTAGCGTTAGAATATTCTTGAACAAACTAAAACCAGGAAACGGAGCATTTGCGATTTGCACTGATTTGATATCTTTAGGCAAATGCCTGTGTTCCGGCATTATTTTAACTTGTGAAAATATTTGGATCGATTGTGCTCGAGGATAAAATGTGTCAATAGATTCAGAAGGAAGTTCATTGGCCGTAACATAATCATTTTTACTACCAATGATTCAAATCAAGTCTTTACAAAGTAGAATTCAAACATGACTAGTTCTATGAGATCGTGATTCTTCTCTTGTGAACTACGTAGATCGTGACAAACATTATTCAATCACATTTTTGAGCTCTAAAAATTCTTCTTCATGTACTCAGCGGATTTCAGATACTGCGAGTTGGGAAACTCGCGATGTTGATTTGGGCCGAAACTTTCACATTTTTATACGCAAGGCCGACTGCTTGAGGTCGATCGTCAACTTTCGAACTTTCTTCCATCACTTCATAACTTTTTCGTTTTCATTATCCGCCGCCTGCGAGGACCCACGATCACATTTTTCATCCTCTAAATTGTGTTGAAGCTTCGAAAATTCACCGACGATAAGATTGTCAAATTATGCATTAGTGTCACAGCAATCAACCCGGAATGGGTGATTGCAAGAAAAGTGCAAAGCGCGAACAATGTGCGCATAAAGAAGACACCGGAGCCCAGTGGATAAGGTGCTGGCCTTCAACGCAGAAGGTCGTGGTTTCGAATCCTGGTCGGCACCACTGAGCATTTTTATAAGTGCCTTTTCGGTGGTTTCGGTGGTTCAGAGCCCACCTAAAACCGCAGCTCTCGCAAAACAATCTCGAGAAGAGGTTGAGAACGCGTTAATAATAAAAAAAAAGTGCGAATATTAGATCTGCAGTATCTTCAGCTAACTTCGGTTGCAAGCGGAAATGCATCAGTTCGTTCACGACCTCTTTTTTTGAATTTCAAGTCCAGCCATCTAATCAAGTCATAAGTAGAAGATAAAGAGGACTAGTCTCGCGGGACATTTATTGATTTATTCAGGGTTGATTTATTCAGTCTAAGAAACTTTGTGAGCTCTCGGTTGATATAGATCCTACGATACTCTGACTTGTTTGAACATTTGAGTAAAATTTGACGGAAATTATTGTGAATATTAATGGTATAGATTCAGATAAACTTTCTTGAAAGAGAACATCAATTACGTTAAATACACTTGTAATAAATCTGAGCCAAGTTACTACTTTGCGTTCCAAATGCAGTTTTGTGGTTAAAAGCCATGTATCACGAGTGTGGGATTGAGAAAGGAAGAATCGAATTTGACATGAAAATTGAAGATGAGAGTGCAGAATTAATGACATAAAGGTAGTCAAGATCTCGAATGGATGTGAAAATATTCTGGACGTCACAAATACTATCTCCGCCGCAAGCTGCCGTACACATTGAATGACTCAAGTTGCTCGGGAAGTTTGAAAGAGTTGATCAAATATTAGCATGAGTTTTACCGCTCATCCTCGGTCACATTCGTGATCTTTTATGCAGGACACGCGGAATGCTGGGGATGAAATGCTTCATCGCGTTGTTTACACACAAGTTAGAGCTGCGAATAACTCGAGAGCGCGAGCTCTCTCAGGCTTTAAGTATTGGCATTGATGTAGTGCTCACGGTGTCCTGATCCGACGGCATTTACATGCTGGTTCACATTCTCATTTCCATCAAGGTCAGATAAAAAACACATAACTCTTTTGCGATGATGGGAGCGGAGAATGTACAGCACAATTCTGCGCTACGCGGACGAATATATTTTACGGTCGGAGCAATTGGAGCAATTTCAGCCCTCGCGCCGAGATAAAAGAGAAAAGACCAGAATAATTGTCGTCGGTGATTTTGGATTAGCCATAGAGGTGACAAGAGGCAGAATACAGCCCGTGGGAATTTGAAAAAGTATGCGAGATCGCGCGGGACATTCGTGACAGGGGCTCGGAAGGGGCGCGTGTCTCTGTGCGCGCGAAACTTTCTAAACGCTCGTATCCGGCTCTGTACGAGAGTCGTCTATGGCATTCATGCGCGGCTCGGCCGCAAGTAGTAACAGACGTGTCAGGCGAGCCGATGCGGCAGCGGTCAATCGGCATACAGCCGAAATTCCTCTCTTTCTCCGCGGCACGTGTCATCGTGGATGATTCGATCGGGGGCAAACAGCGTTGGCTCCTCGCCGCAGACCGGCACACCTGCACGGGTGCGAACGCGCATATATACTCGATAGAGGTAGTTGTTTGGCACCTACTCGATTGGTTTTGAGAGCGCGCGGGGCTGTGCTGGCGCGCGGATCAATGGGCGCGGGGGTCACGGGTCGGGGCCAATTCGCCGGGCCGTCGTCTCGGGGCGCAGGTGCAACTCGTCCGGGCCAACTTTCTTCTGCTAAAAATACTGCTTGCGAGCCTCTTCACTCTCGACTCTGTAGATACACTCGCGGCGCAAAAAACGCCCCACTCACTCACTCGCGCGCGCCTTTCGAACGAGATGCTGCACTTTTGGGAGTCGCCGCGTGTATCGTACGACTCTCGCTCGGGCGAATAACTGCGAGAGCCGGTCGGGGCGGGCGAATTATGTAAAAGCGCGGCTTTCGGGGAGGGGAGCTGCGAATTGGTGGGCCCGGTGCGGAGCGCGCGAGCGACCACTCGCCGTCGACTGAGAGCCCGCCGATCGCTCCGATCGCATATATCCGCGCCACGAGCCACACGAGCTCTCGCAGGATATGTATTATGCACGACGTCATCGCGCACGACACATATCGTACGTTTCACCGACACGCTCGCGCACCGGCGCCGCGTACGTGAGGCAGAAAACTCGCGTGACCACGTGTCGCGCGATTTTCCCGGTCGAATCGGGCCGCGCGCGATGTTGGCGAGCGCGCGCGACCGGCCAATGCGAGACACCGGTTTCGCGGCTACCGGTGCGCGCCGTTTCGGAGATGGAGTTCGGTCGGAAGGGAGAAAATTCCAAACACCCACGTCCCTCGTCCTCGCTGAATTTACAAAAAGAAGATCGGTGGAAAATTAGGAGATCTCGAGAAGCTCTGTTTTCTTGAGGAGACGCGTTAGATATCTTCCTAAAACAATACCCAGTGCCGCTCACGCTAAACGCATTTGCGTCGAGCAGTCTGTTGGTTCAGTGATTACATCGCTGATGGAGAAGGGGCCACGCTCGCGCGGGGGGAGCGGAATCGTTTTCGAGAGGAAAATCCCGGAAAAGACAGATAACGAGTTTTCTGAAATTCGTCTTTTCCCTGTCGCCGCAGAATGGTATTTCTGCCGCTAATGAATGTCTATTCGAATCCAAACATTACCAGGATGAAGCCTCGCTGATCATCCCTTGAATGAAAATTCCCACAAATACCTGAAATCCTAATATAAAACAGCCCACTTTTCAATCATCCATCTCACTCGAAAGCTTTTAACGTGGCAATTGATTCCAGTAACTTTACTTCAACGTCTCCAGAAACGTGTTTTTCGCGACAGTGGTATAAACAGGAAAACAATATTCACAGCCCCGGTAAACAAGATCACTTCTTCTCCACACTCATCGGTTAATCGAATAGCTCGTTTCAATGCCTGATAATTCAAATAAGCTCTTTGATACCAATTTTTAATAATAAAATGTTTGGATCAAACATTTACAGCATTGAAAAATACCTGTTTCCATCATATACATTGTCATGGTAGATCATTTTAGCGACTTGTCGGATAAACTTTGAGATCTATTCGATATTGGATGTCAATAACTCACATCTTATCAAGATGTTGATTGCAATGAGATCCATTACTCACGATGGAAAAAGTTGAATCACGTTTTCTCGTTGGATAAATACAAAGATAGATAGGCATGACTCGTGAATAGCATATTTGCTATTTTTGTTCTTCCTCCATTGATTCGTGGTTCAACGTTGATAGATTTGAATCTAAAATATCCACTACTTCATTACTTAGCCATGGAGAAATACGAATCGATTCTCTCATCTTAGGTCCAATCAAGAGGATCATCGTTCCAATGGTATTAACCGAGAAATATACTCAAAGAAGAGATAAATATTATACTATCAAACTGGTATTATGCCTCATCATATGAATCACGACCATGACGAAGACTTATCGTGTCAGAAATTCTGAAATGATCAAACCGCATTCAGAAGCGACGAGAAAATTGAATAATATTACTTGGTGATATTGACTATCGAGACGTCAATTATTTAAAAATAATTTGTTGAAAATTTGTGACCTATGGTATGCTTGAAAGGGTCTTGCACAACAAAATTGAAATTCATTAATATTATGGGTTGATATGATGAGGACATAATTTTGTAAAGGAGAGCCGAGAAGATAAGAATATCAATAATAATATGATAATGACATAATTTTGCATGGAAGAGGGGAGGAGATAAGGAAGAGATAATCATAGCCGTCACCAGCGTGATACATCAGCCGAGCATCGAACCATCGCACCAGTGCGATTCAAGCGTCAAGACAAGGTCACACAAAACAACAACACATGAAATCTCGCTGTATCGTTTAGATTGCCATACTTCATGAGACGTGTCAGACACTAGAAGGTACAATCTCAAACTTCAGCCTCTCCACGAGTATCGGGTACATTGTGGCGCGGTTGGTACAAAAGTTGGTTTGAAAAGATGCAAAATGTTCGAGTAAGCAAACTTTGATTGCTGAGTTCCAAACCATCGTGACCACATCAAGATGAAATTCGTACTCGGCGATACTATATGTACATCTGATCTTGTCCAGGATCAGATCACTGCCTATTACTGATCCACCCTAAGAAAATTTATTTTCAAGTTCAATCAGACGTACTCAACCCGTTGACTACCGATGTCCAGTAGACTGGACAAGTGTTATTTTCAATATTTCGTGATAACTTTTGATAGGAGTAGGGAAAAAAATCTGAAAAATTCAGGGAGTTCTCTTGGCGTTGTAGAATTATGCTGGCGTATGAATAGAGTTCCCACGGGTAATTATTTTTGAGAAAAAAATAAACCGAAGAATTTTCGACTCAATAATTTTGCCATTTTTCAACGTCTTGACATTAGTATTCGATGTTTTGATCATCAAGAAGTCAGTTCCAAAGTGAACGGATTAAATAATGACCGATGTCCATTGCGAGGAATAGTATTTCGAATAATTCAATGAGTTTCGAAATAGGATGAATACATTGAAAAAAGAAATTCTTAAAGTCAGATCATATCCAAGCTGAAATTAAAATGTAGTACGATCCAGCATCTACTGAATCGTATCTCAAAGTCAGTAAAAGCGTGTGTCTGAATCCATATATTAACTGAGAGTAAGTGGCGTACGAGCTAACTTTGAAGTATTTGATTTTTTCTAATTCACGGCGGTTTCTGTTGCCGTTGATGTACGACATCACATGATGAATGATTTTGCATCGAATCGTTCATCGTACACTGGACTGGGGAGAATATTTCTCCCCAATGCTTGGTATAATCCAGCAGCAGATACGCATAACCTATTTTTCGATAGGACCTGTTCAAGGTATGTTTATTTACGCGAGAATCATAATCATTTTTTGTAAAATTGATAGCTATAATGTGCTAGATTGCGGGACAAAAATCAGCATAGCGAGTATAATGAGTACAAACTCAAAAATTGAGTCTTTACCCTTAGCTTTTCTCAAAATCAGCACTGCTTGCTGGAATTCAGACGATTCAAAAAATTTTGACGTCTGAAAATCAGTCGGCAGAGAGTTTCAAGTAAAAAAGTCAGCAAGTCTAGTGATCTGACTTTGAGAATTTATTTTTACAGTGTAAATAAAAGAGTAATTACAATCAAAATTCGACAGTCATTTTCCATCCGAATGAGAAGAAAATGCGAAGCTCGTCAATAAGACACACAGTATAGCATGGGCCTGTCAAGCGTTGCTTTGCGGTGGCCACTAAATAATCGCTTCGAGGGGGAGCACGTGAATATTTCCGAAACGTCACGCTTGCAGGTCTAGCGTCGTAGTCATATATCGCTGCGATCGCTTCCAGACCGTTATATTGGGCAATCTAAATAGCCACCAGAGGATAATATAATACGATCGGTTTCTCGATGTTACGCTGCCGAAGAAGATCTCTGTGTTTCTGATTAGATACTTTTATCTCTATTGCAAAGAGCAAAATTATTCCGCGCGATGGACAACTTCATCAGAAGTTGATGCAAACTTTGGGGAATCTGAAGTT
>JAPYYZ010001146.1:0-17772 GCA_030522705.1 Eretmocerus eremicus
CTATCGATCCTAATTTTTCCAACAGCAGCGGGTCGGACATGAAAAATCCTGGTTCGAGGCGTATAAAGCTGGGCCCGAGTTGTGAGTCAGTGCAGTTGTTGAGCTTATCAGCGGCCGAGTCGATTAGCAAGAGGCGCCGAAGGAGGAAAGGATCGCAGCCGGAGAAATTGGAGAGGAGGCGCGGCGCAGCAGCATCCGTCCGTCGCCGCCGAGTAGCAGTAGCGTCAGCAGCAGCAGCAGCAGCCACGTCGTCGTCTTCGTCGTCGCCTCCGCCGCTGCTGCCGCCGCCGCCGCCCCATCCGGGACCAGCGGCGAGCCACGCGGACCCGTCTACCCTGTCCCCGGGCTGCGAAACTTGGTCGTCGTCGTCGAGGCGAGCAACGATAACAGCCAGCACCACTCGTCGCGGTCGTCAAGTCGTGGAGTGCTGTTAGCGAACCGCGACAGAGCAAGGTCAGTCGGCTATTGCCTTGGTGGCTTGCGATTGGCGGAGTTTCCTATCGTAGCGAGTCCACGTGGTTGGATTGTAGCTGGGTTTGAGGGATTGAGATTTGACTATGAGAGTTCCTCAAACTTACTCGAGTAGGAAAATGATATCGCGATTTTTGGCAGCAATCGCGACATCATTTTATTAATTGGATCTTTCCGGTCGTATAGAAGCCCATACTAAACCGATTCCATCCGTGAATCCAAGCTCTCTATACATATCAGGATTTTCATATTGGTGCTGAAGAGTAGAAATCTAGTAAATCAATTGACTTTTTGAACCTGCATACTGCAATTCAAAAAGTCAATTTTCGACATGAAATCAATAGAGTTTGGATTCAACGTACTCGGCCACGTGGAAACCAATCGAAAGAGCACCAAAAATCGATTCAACGCATTTTTTTCAGGTTTTTTAAGTAGTCAAATGATGGAATGAGAATTACATTTATTTTCCAAAAATAGTCCTTAAGCGAACAATCATTTAGGATCATTGACGAAAAATCCACAAAACCGTATAGTTACACTTGAGATTTGACATACAGTGGACCAAGATCGGTCTAAAAAGAAGACCAGATCTCGTAAGGATTTATGCATACCCGGTTTGAGGAGTAGTCTACGTGGAAACGATCGTGGGGGATTCTCGTGGGAAAGGCCAAATACTTTGTGAGCGATTTCACCACTGAAATCCATGCGGGATCTAGGCCAAGGTCTTGTAGTTTTTGTGAGGATTCTCAAATGCATTCTTTGAAAGTGTCGATTATATACCAGAACGGAAGTCTTTAGATGAACAATCAGACAAGATGAGATATAGATTTGCATTTGAAACGTTCGTGGCAATTCTGATGTTTCTTCGCGGATTGCTGGAACATTTAAGAAACACATGCAATTTTCAAGCGAATTCCCATTAATAAATAGACCTATGGATCAAGTCCAGTTGAAAACTTTCCACGGCAATGAAATGTGAAGATCAAAAATGGTCTCTCATTAGCCGGGATATGTACATCGAAATTTTGTAATGATGAATCGATAATACGCGAGAGGTTACCTGAGTTTCTTTAGATTTTTTCATGATCAAATGAAAAAAAGTGGAATAACGCGTAATCAATTTGACCACCTAGAATGTATGAAAGCTCTGGGATAGCCTTGCAGAACTTGTCTCGCGAAAATCTCACGAAAAATTCGATCCGCTAATTCTGGAACTGACACCTTTAGTAATGCGATTTTCGTGTTATGAAATGTGGAATCCCACTGGAAAGATAAATATAAAATGACAGAATTGGGGCGTTGGAAATTTCTTCGATTTCAATCCGTTTCCTCCAAAATTATAAGTCATTGAAAATCCTTGTGTAAAGCGACATACTTTATCATTGTTGCGTGCATTATCTGAATTATTTCAGATTCTCATAACGCATCGAACAAAAATTATAACGAAATATCAGCAATCGCGCTCTTCCGTATATTATGGACGGCTCCGTCCAAATAAAAATAAATCAATCTATGCAAAAACCCACCCCGGACTCTCAGAGCTAATGAACATACATAGTATTCAACGGTTTTGATGCCTGCCTGCTCAATTGACTCCCCGTATTTTGACGAGTCCATCATTCTTGAACATTGTATTCATAACCGTGAATGAATTTCGTAAAGCGTCGATTTAAGGACTCAAAAACCTAATACTTCCAACACTTCCGACTTTGATAACTGGTCCAACGAGAGTCTGTCATATATGATATCCACTAAATCTGATGAAATCTGGTTCAAAAGCGGACGCATATGCAAAATATGTTGAGAACGACGCAATAGAATTCAGAGTTTTCACGGGGCGCTCGAAAATGAGGTGTGGGAGTATGCAAAAAAGACACTCTCGATTCTGTCGAAAACTAAAAACGCCGGAAGCTTTGTTCAACTTCGCGTTTTACTCTGTATGTCAAAGAAACGAGTGCGAGAGAAGCAAGGAAGAATTCGCGGCAAGGAGAAAGAAAATTCGCGATGAATTGTGTGAAGCTCGCGCTAGGAAATTGCGAGTAAACGTAGCACGAATCGCCAGCTGGGGGGTCTGTGGTCAACTACCGATTTTCGGTAACGAGAGCGCAACGTTGCACCCGAGATGTAATAAAAGACACGCAATGTTGCCGAATTTACCTAAAACCCAAAATCGTGTGATTTCGAGGAGAGCTCGAGGGTCATTGCTCTTACTCTTCTATCCTCGCGCTGTGGAATTCGCTCGATGCTTCGAGAAAGAACCGCGTCTCTCTCAAACAAAATATGAGTAATCAGAATCATGCGTTGATTGAAAGAATATGCGTCCATCGCTGTACCATCCGTCAAATTATATCTATGGGCCCAGTTTCCTCGAAAACTCACGTTGCCAAGTAAATAAAACCTTATACTTATCATGTCAATTTTTCCACAGGAAGGTTGCTTAGTTGTGTGCAGCCTAGACAATGTCCCAAGATTCTAGCTCTATATCAGAGGAAGAACGAAGTTTGTTCCGTCCGTTCACGCGGGAATCACTAGCTGCGATCGAAGTTCGCATTGCCGAGGAAGACGCTAAATTTAAAGAGCTCGAGAGAAAAAGAGCCGAAGGCGAGGTAAGCAACAAGAACCATCTCTATCACACCCCACATCATTATAATCAGTGATGATCCATGATCTCCATGATCCGATAGTACATACCAGTTCCCATAAAAATTCTCAAGATATCAATCTCTCCATATGACTCCATGAGCAATCTCTTCGTATGACTCGAGCGAAGAAAACAAACTATTTTCATCATTTGCCATGACTAGGATAAATGTTCGCTTAGACATCATGAGTGAAACAGGATGAAAGTACCGCATATTCATGAGATTCTGTCGCTCGAAATACTGTACATCTCACCCTCCACGGACTCCCATAGCTCATCTATTCATTCAAGTCCAGTCCAATCGTTGAGGATAGAAAATTTCTCGTCAAATCCTAAAAGTAATCTTTCAAAAATCTCAAAGACGATTTTCCACGACATGAATACAATTCAGGAGTATCGCTAGACTAGAAGTAGATGCTAGACGTTTCTGTTACCGCAGAATAATCACGTTTACTCGCGGTAGAACCAACACACGCAAATCCATCGCGGAGGGATATAACGCTCGAGTTGCTCAGGAGAGCTGCAATGCGGGTTTGTTTGGAGTAGGTATATGAGGGAGGGGGGAGGCGAGGGCGCTCGGCTCGCTCTACACGCAGCCGAACGATTTTGCCGAGCCGAGTTCCACCCCCTCCGCACCGAGAGGTCACAGCCGTTGCCGGAGTCGCGAGTTCGTTGCCACTTGGATGAATGGTGGCACTACTTGGCCGAGCTCCTCTTTTCACTCTCGTACGAGCGAGGACCGAGACTTTTGTGGAAATTCTGAGTTCATCTGAATCATCGCATTGAAGTTTCGATTCTTATATAGATGACGAAGAATTCCATATTTGCTTATCAAAGTTGCCGAAGGGTTTTCTCAAGTTTGTGAAGTATACTGGAGTCAATATCATCGTCTCGGACAAATTCACAGAAACGTCAGTTTTGAGATACTTCGTCGCGGTGTACATGACCTGCTAGCTCAATTTTTAAGATCTATAGAATTTTTAGAAAAGGCCTTTTCTGAAAAGTTTCTTCATTCTACTGCACTCTCAACCCAAAATTCGAAACAGTCTGGTAAAGAATAACCAGAGGTTTCTTTATTAGTTTGGAATGAATAAAAATAAATCTGGCGACGCGAGTTGAACAGGATGATATTAGGGACATCATCTCGAAGTTACCATTCTTGTTCTAAATCCACAGGCTATGAAGGACAAAATAGTTTTTTGAGTGGGGGAATTCCACTTGATATAGAAGCTCATGGAGAAATATTGAATTTTATTCAAGGGAACTGATTCTTATCCAGTAATGTTTTCCCTTCTATTCTGTATCGGTACAGTTGTGAAGAGAGTATTGATAGGAGTGAGTATTCCACTCTTGCTTGGGAATCCAAAAAGATGTATATTATTGGAACTAAAGTAACCATGCATTTTTCATTTCACTGAATATTTAAAGTACCAAGTTTTTCCTTTTGTACCTATACAACAATCCTGCTGCGTTCAGCTAAGCTGTAATAAATGTGTATATCGATGTTCGTACATCACTACCAGCTGAATGTTATATGAGCTCGAGCAAATCATCATTTCATCATCATTTGAGTAAACAAATATCATCATTGTACAGAAATATGATACCATAAGACCTTGGAAATATATTTTTTGTGGATATATTGCTTTAATCAGAATGAAAAAGAAATTGACAAAATAAGCCATGGTTCGATGACGAGCGAAATTCTTGTTATGACAAAAAAGTGGTATGTCTCAATATGGTTTTACGGCGCTCCTAGCTTCACATACAAAACCATTCAACCAATTCATCACGCTATATGGATGCGCGAAAAACAGGTCGCTCCACTTACCGATTTTTCAATAGCTCTGCATTTCATTTTTGAAAATTTCCAAATTGGATCACGTGGAGTTGGCATGAGCCAAAATTCTGTAAATATAAATAGTTGTGTAGTAGTGCTCCAATATTGATTTCCATTGATCTCTATTCAACTTTTGTGCATTGGGATGATGGTCAGAAATAATAATCAATATAGAGCAATATCTTTGTTCCTTGGTTTCATTATAAAGTCAATACTCGTTGAATTTTCCATGTTTCTCGAAAAAGTTCTCCATCACCCAACTTTCACGAACTTTTCACTGTCGGTACGTTGTTGGCGTGAGAATGTTTATGAAGATCACAGTCGCTCGAATAACTATCGCGAATGTGTAAAATGTATAATCACGTTGTAATTGACACGGAACTCGCTGTATAGCACTCGCGGCTCACAATAGAATCTTCATTTTATGTCCTCATAAAATATCACACAAATTGACTCTCATTGAACTTTCATCTAGGCAATGTCACTTTGAACATAACATGCATTGTACAACAATTTCTTGTGCAATCACCATTACATGAAAATGAGTGTGTAGTGATACTTATCATGTGCCATTTGATGTGTACAGTGAAACCTGCTATAACGGATACTTTTTGATGGCTGATACTTTTATGTCTACCCAGAAAATTGTATTGTTTCTTATAAACCCAAAACCTGTTAAAAGTGAACCCTTTTTATAGTGGGCCCGGAATCCTCAAATTGATTCATAGCGGTTTCTTTCGAATGATTTTTTGTGAACATGTGTGCAAGGTCTTTGTGTCTGTAGCTCTCGCTTTACGACGACAAGAAACCGGTAATTTGGGTATCAAACAAGAATAGTCAGAGTCGAATACCTTTTTCCTTCGGCATTGGCAACAAAACGTGAGCAATTGACTCCGAGATCAGAAGCTGACGTTAATCAACAAAGAACGACTTATTGAGTGACAGCAGAGTAGCTCCGAATCGGTAGAACTCAAGTCAGTAGAACAATAAAATCATCCTAAGAATTTCATTGCAAAATGGAAACATAAGAAGCAAAGCCGAGGTACCCAACACATTTAAATGAATTTTTACAAGAAATTCGACAGAGTTTATTGTTTATGACTAATACTCTCGATGATTCAAATATGGCTGGACTAACATAGCTTTCAGAGGTATAAAGGCGTATCTTGAACCATACTGCTCGTCAAGATATTTCTATAATTCAAAGTGTATGTAGCCCTTAAGGCTACACTAAGCTTCTCGAGCATCTAACTTTGGTCCACTTCGAAATTCTTCAACGTACTTTAGCTCATTTCGAAGCTCGTCTCGAAACCTTCAAAGTGAGCTGAAGTACGTTCAATTCCGACCAATTGGAGCTGACCAATAGGAATACCAGATCTCCAAAAAAGAATTTTTTGACAAGTCCAGAGGGGCGTGTACCCCCTGGTAATATGCGGTAATGTCTGTTAATCGCGATCACTCGGGTCACAGGTGTCCAAATTCAACGTATCTTGGGTGAACTTGCCTTGATAGGTACAAATACCCTATCTACTTATTTACTCTATAGTTCCAGGCTTATTAATAGCCCTTTTGCCAATGTTAGCCAATGTATTCTTCTTCCTACAAAGAGTTATGAATTCATCTACGACACTTCTTTTTTATTGAGGCGAAGTGCTGTATTATCTGTTCATTTAATTGAGTCATAATATAAAGAAACCAGGGGACATCATTCTGAGTAATATTAATGACATTTTGGAATAAAAACCCCCTGACGTGTTACTAATTAAAATTCTTTACTTGTTCGATGGTTATGCATGCAATACTCATAATTTTCCATTCAAGATTTGGAATATAATATAAAACGCGTGGGAACTCAATAAATGCATTCGTCATTGATGATTATTTCAAATTGTTGACAAGATCATAAATAACGTAACTGAAAGAATTCCTGATACAAATTCGAGGGTAACTGGAGTTCTGCTCTCAAAATTGGTGCGCTTCTTCATTGTCTTCCCTCGACAGAAAAATTCTCCAAATTCAGGACACTTTCGTGTCGACCACAGGTGTCCGTTGTAGGCAGGTTTCACTGTATATCTTCGTAGAACTTTCATTGGTGTCTCTATCATCCTATCTTCTCCCAACTTCTTTTGAGCCCCTTGATCCAATGCTCTTGAGCAAGCATTGTTTTTGAGTATTTGATATTGTTACGCTCCTGATAGACTTTTGAGCTCGGTTCAAAATCGAAATGCTCACCGCAAAGGAACAGAATTGGCATAATGACTCTAGAGACTCCTATGTAAACTAATCCTGTGTAATGTTTGCTCTGGCTGAACTTTCTGTTCGGAATTGAATTCGAATTGGTTATAGAGGCCACAGCCTGACACATCGACGTATCATACGTTACAGCAAGTTTTGCCATTTCGTTGGAGTTTGGAGTTCCCATCAGAAACTTCAATCTCTAATCAAAAGTCTTTTCATTTTCCAGGAAAATAATGTATGATGCAAGCTGGTGTAAGCCTATCAAAGTTTAGAAACCGAGTGACTTTCTAAAGTTTGATGATCCCAAAGAAGGGAGAAATCTTACAATGCACGAGACTGGTATCTTATAGTAGCTGTAGATATCGATATCCCTCCGAGGAAAGGACCCATATTTCCTACTCATTATTCCCCGATTCACCATCTGTAGAGATGATCTCCATCATCCTCAATCTCTCGCCATGAGCTGATATCAGTATTCTTATGCCATATTACAACTCTTTTGCCTCTGTGTTCTCTGTATTTTATTTAACTGTTTTATTCTCCATTTCTCCTATTGCAGATAATTTATGGACGGAAGAAAAAGAAAAAAGAAGTAAGATGTTGCGCCACGTGTGTGCTAAGTAACAAAAAACTGCTAGTCCATTCGGAAAGAGGAAGAGAATGTCATGCTTTCTTTTTTGACTCCATGCAATGCATCCTCTGCTACATTTTTTCACTTTTGTTTTTTGCATACTCAATTTTCACGTGAGCTAATTAGCGGCCGCAGCAATGTATTAATTCGATTTTATTCTGATTCCAAGCAATTATCTGTCTAATTTTTTCAAACAGACTTTTGAAATCAATGAGATTTCTTCACCTTATAGACTTTGTCTGTTTTGTTCAGAAAATTCACCATCATCAATTTTGACAGTTTTTAAAATGAGTATGACGAGTGGAAACGTCATCAATTCTCGATGAGAAGATCAACAGGCAATACAGCTAACAGCTAATTTCTAGCTTCAAAGTTCGGAACATGGATGTTCAGATTGTATCTTAATGATAAGGTCACGTAAAAGCTCTACTTTATCGACATTCATTCCAAGTTAATTTACAATTAGGCAAAACAATATTTCGAAAAAGTAAAAACAATACAAACTGCGTATTGGCAGAATGCAGTAGTGTGTAAAATCTTGAAGTGATTCGGGAAAACCTCTTGGAGTAATTTGAACTATAGAGCAAATAGATTGTAATTGTGCTATAGTTCAAATTACTCCAAGAGCTTTCCGCGGATCACTCCAAAATTTTACACAGTGGTGCATTTCACCAATACGCATAACCGTCTGGAGCTGCATTTTCGAAATATAGTTTTATTTTTAAAAAAATGTATTATGAATGTCGGTAAGGTAGAGGTTTTCCATGACCATTATTTCTCTTTCACAGTGTAACCTTTGGATGATTAAAAGTATGATTGAAATCGAATTATTACATCAACTTATAGGAACCTTGACTCGTTGAAACACTACATAAATAATGCACGAAAACGACTCATCATCACTGGAAATTCAGTGAACAAGAAGAACCTGCTCTTTTGATAAGCTTGCTGCTTCTTAGTGTGTGCCTTGAAGCTTTGAAATAATGAATTATACGACTGATTTACCGTAAACACACACCTGCGATATTTTAGTTTTACTTTTATTTTTTCAACCTTAGAACCTGCAGAATACAAATTTATATAAATTACAAACGGAAAGACCCTTTGTGACCTCAAAAACTGATGAACGATAATTTATTCATCGAAATTGCCCCAACTTTACCTCTGTACTTTACTTCTGTCTCTACTTTAGTGTCCCCCTTTTCCCAAACTAATTCTTCCAAGGTGAATGCCATCACACACGCAAACCCGGCACACGAACTATACTCGCATATCAACTTATTATAGAATATATAGAGTTGGAAAAAGGATACACATACTGCATTTAATTATGCATGTATGTGTACTCTAGCACGCACGTAATAGTAGTTCCAGCAACGATATAATCAGTGAGAAACGAGGATATTCCCTTGAATCTTCGTCTCAGATTATGTCTCAGATTAGACTTTTAGAGAGTTTATTGTATAATCTATAGAATAGTCAAATGAACGTTTTTTCAACAAATAAGAATGGAACTGAATGCTAAACAAATTCACACAATCAAATTATTCATGAAAGTTTGATTCTCCGTCTGATAATTTCAACGAGTCTTTACTCGTTGGAATTATTAGATTATATCGAGAGTCTTAATCACAGCCCAAATCTTGTGACCAGTTTCAACACATTTTGACTTACTGCTTTGAATGAAAAATCAAAGCCATTTTGACTATTTTGGCTTCTTTGAGTACGAAAATTTTCAGTATCTAAATTCGAAACACATCTTTCTCGAACAAGCGCCTCAATATGTTTGTTCATTCTTACCTCGACTGCAAATACACTATAATTTTAGCAAGACATGAACAATTCTTCTGCTCTATTCTCCAGCGCTCCGGTGTCTTTTTTCGGCTCTATAACTTTTGCTCTTGATATATCTTAGAACTCCTCTTGGCCTCTATTTTCTACGTATTTGCAATCTTCCATTCTCTTATCAATCAACGAATGATTTCTTTGATACTATCTGTCAAATAATTCTAGATTATCAATATTTTCACTACATATCCACTTTTTCAAGAAAAGCTATTGTAGAACACCAATTATACTTGACACGCATAAATTTTTTGATTATTCTTAAAAATCAACACATTGACGATTCATTTTACTCGATCACTGTTTATGATCTACACGAAAAATTTTTGAAAAAGCGTAAATTATTATACTCACTCTTGATGCAATTATTACGAATTCTTACGAGACGCTCCAATTAGATGGTCAAACATGGGGCTCAAACCTATTGAAACAGTCCACTAGACTCTGGTCGAACTAGCTTAAATTGACAATCTTCGAGATGTGATATATGAGAAATTCGTAATTTTGTAGAGTACATTTTGTGACTTGTAATGTTTCTGTATGGAGCAAGTTCGACTGGAATCTACTGGGGTTTTTCAGTACGGAGGTTAGGCTGAAAGTTCTCTTTGGGGCGCCTCAATAAATGATTTGATCGACACTGCTCACGCAGCTGCATCGTGTATAATCCTAGGTTTAGTCTTAGAATTAATTGGATTTGATAAAAATTCCCTCAAAGTGAGGAGCCATCAAGATTATATAGTCGAATGCCGAATCCGCTTCAGGTCGAAGCAGTAGCCCATCACAAATAATGAGTCAATCAATGCTCTGATTCTCAAGATAATTTTTTTCCATTTTATTTTCAAAGATCTCTTTCGAGGCACATTAAACCCCTAGATACTCAAATATTTGAACAAGACCTCAAGATTAACTGTTGATCATCTTAAAAACAATGGAATGAAAATATTCATCTGCAAGACCTGTACGATCTATGAGAATCCTTAGTAGAATATCATCTAATTTATAGCATCAAGTGAGCCAAGACTTCAACTCAACCTTGAATTTTACATCTCAATAATTGATTTCTTGACGGCTCTATTCAATGAATTTGAATTTCCATCACGTACAAACTATATCATTGATGGACAGTCATTTTTTACTCCGCTGTATTTTTCTCAGCGTTGATTCGGGCTAGTGCTTCCTAAACGACATAAAAGACAGTGCAAGATCGCGATGACTACATGGGCTCCTCGCGCGTCCTCTTTTTTAAAAATCCGGCACCTCCAGCTACTACCTGAGACTTACCCGCCGTGAATTCACTTTCACAGATTCGATATGACGACGAAGATGAGGATGAGGGTCCACAGCCGGATCCGATGTTCGAGCAGGGAGGTCCCCTTCCGGTTCGACTGCACAACGATTTCCCCCCTGAGCTGGCCTCCGTTCCACTTGAAGATATTGATACTTTCTACCATAATCAGAGAGTAAGTTTTCTAAAAATTCTATCACTCTCCCTTTTTGTAATTGATCCCGAATGATCCTCGTTAATAGTATACCATTGGAAACTGAACTCATCAAAGATCTCGAAACATAAATTTTCTCAAATGCTCGCCAGAGACCTAAAGCAAGAGAACTACAGAACTTTTGTACACGATGTACCTCCGAGATAAATCAAATTAAAACTTGACTGTGCAGCTGAGCTCTCTCGGCGAATTTTTATTGTGTTGTTGAGAGCGCCCGTACGGCTTGTACTGCGACAAAGTGGCGGAGAAGTCTAATAAGTTCTCGGCGCTCTCTTGCAAAGCATATTAAAGTTGATTCAGCTCAATCCCGTGCAATTAAGCCGGAGTTCACTTACACACTTTTCCATTAGTCTCCACTTCAGCCTCGTGTTGACGTTCATTCGAACTTTGCTGCAAATCTTGTTCTGATTTCAACATCTGATCTCAAAACGAAGAGAGTTTGAGCTGATTGTCAGCCTTTCAATAATATGTGGATTTTGGTCGGTCGGAGGCCCAAATGTATTTAGACATGTGGGAAATATGAGCTGTCCTCATCCAAATCACATTTATCAACCAAATTTCGTCATCATAAATTGATGACTTTGCTGAGGACAAAAATTTCCATAATTAAATATTGTTCTATGGTGGGATATCCGACTCGTTATGCGAACATAATCGTTTTACCCCATCTCACGGATCGATCAAAATCCACGCAACGGCGATCTTGAAGATATGAGATTTCAACTCATGAGATCATAGTCTTTTCCGAAACGAGGGCGGAGTCATTGTTTTCCGCACTCCGAGCGATTGTCTCAAGCCCGACCCGAAGGCGAGGGTCTAAATCATCACAAAGAAGCAGAAACCGCCCCGTGCAAGTATCAAGTCCTATTTTTCGATATACTGTGCGGAAAAGAAAGTCGATGGCCCGTGCGTATAGTCAATTTTCACGCACAGCCTATCGAAAAAAATATTTGCTGGCAAAGTTTAGGCGAAGTATCTCTAAGTACGCATATACTATGGAAAACCCGATATAGAGTATCATCAACGATCATTGTTCGTCGAATCTTAGTGAGTAATTTTATGAATTTCATGGTGTTACAGACCTTCGTTGTCATCAGCAGAGGAAAGGACATATACAGGTTCTCCGCGACGAATTCGTTGTGGTTCCTCGACCCCTTCAATCCAATTCGGAGGGTGGCCATCTACATATTGGTCCATCCCTTTTTCTCTCTCTTCATCATTACCACTATCTTGACTAATTGCATACTCATGATCATGCCCTCGTCGCCCACCATTGAATCCACTGAGTAAGTCACCACTTTAATTCAATTATCTTGTCTCTTCTTTAATCCTCCCACTTACTATTTGAGAATAATATCGCATTCGATGAAAATTTGCGATCGATGGTCACAAGATGGCTCATATATCATACTCAAAAATTGAATCCAATGAAAAACGAAGTTTAGATTACACGCCAGATCCAACTCACCCGAAAAGTATCGCTGGAAGTTCATTCGGAGAGAGAGATTGCAGCCATTTTTTATGATTCCAGAGTTATATTCACGGGCATCTACACATTTGAGTCCGCCGTTAAGGTGATGGCGAGGGGTTTCATTTTGCAGCCTTTTACCTATCTTAGAGATGCATGGAATTGGCTCGACTTCGTAGTTATAGCTTTAGCGTGAGTAGTTAATTCTATATCTACTAATATACATATTTCATATCCTTTGGATTAATCTGATTGATAGTCCATGATAATTTTAAGATACCCCTAATTTGAGCTATCTTTATACCTGTAATTATGATCACGCATACGTTAAGGGAAATATTTCCATCCAAATTGATCAAAACATTAATGACATTTATACAAATTCTCATCTCCTCCCAAATCACAGTAATTGCAACGATGTGCTCAATGAAACATGTACTGCTAAATAACGACTCTACCATGTACATAATGAGACCACCATCATTCATGATAAGACTGTCTAATGAAAATTTTACGACTAGAGAGACGGAGCACCCCCAAGCTTATTCGATAGCTTTAATCGGATCAAGGAACACGAACACACTCTCTCGAGATCAGAGTGTATGATATCAACCTATATTACATTTTTGTGTCGATGTGAATCGTTTATATTACATGTCATTAGCTAGATCGATCAAGTTTTCCCTTTTGGTTGCTCTATACTACTTCACTTCGACGTAGTATCATCAGAACAACTTTCAATCACATGCTAGACACGAGATCTAGAATTCTCGGATTATTATCTTCACGAGTGTAGTACTTAGAAATTGTCTAGCCTAGATAACTCTCCTAGTGTCCAGAGAAGACTCAGCACTTTACGAGTTCGGTTGAAATACATTCGAAAATTTCGAGTCGCTGTAAAATATTGTTCCTTACAATTTCGTACTCGGCTTGATTTTGACTGAGTGCATGTAAAAGTTCTGCCTTACAATGACTATAGAGTCGTTTGAAATAAATGTGAGTTTATTCAATAAAAAATTATGTGAATTTAATAAAAGAGAAAAAAAACAATAATTTCGAGTGTACAATATTTAAAAAAAGTGGGTCCTAAGGCCCCCATACGTAAAGGCGAAATGCATCAGTGTGAAAAATTTCGTAGTGACCCATGGTAAATGCTTGCGATGATTTGGTTAATGAATAACTATAGACTTTAACCAAACCACCACAACAGATCAGCATATAGATTATTCCGAGAGTTTACACAGTGATGATACGCAGGGACATCAGGGGCTACTTTTTCGAATTATAGTATAATTTTAGTTTCAATGAATTCATGATAAATGTCGGCAAAGAAGAGCTTTTACATGTTATTATTTTGATAATGGTATATTTCCGACTTGTGTGCTTACACCCGTTTCGGACACTAGAACGATTAATGTCCCGCGCAAAGCGAAAGAGATAAGTGCTCGGTGCCCGATCGGGCTATACAAGCACAGAGTGGAAAAAATTTTTCACCATAAGAATTCTAAAACCGCATCTCAACTTGGTAGCCGTAGACTGCGACGATAAAAAAATTTTCTTCTGATAATTGCAAATATTTGAAATCGTCATTTGTTCGTGATTCTACAATTTTGCTTTTCCAATTTTGATCTCGATCAAAGCTGTTCAAGTTGCAATTTCATCCATCCGAAAGTTAATTTTATGATTACAAGTCCGATCAGTAATAAAGAATCGTGTGACATATAATACTTAGAAAAACAGTAATTGAATTTATGCTCAAGGTGATATTTCTAGGCTCTACGGGAGAGAATTCATCTCATTCTAAGCCACAAAAAATGATATTTATACGATCTAGCATATAGTTGAAGAAAAAATCGCTGACAACACATAATTAGGGAGACTCGTACATATACCACGCAATCATCACACAATGTCGAGATATTAGTTCAGAATAGATTTCCATGCTCATCATGAATTGTGTATCCAACAAAGTAATTATTACTGGTACAATCGTCAAGTATTTTTAGAATAGCGCAGAGCAGGATAGACGAGAAATCGTGTTTGCATACATGGGTACTCTCGATCCCCTCATTCTCCTATAGTATTCACCTGTCAACTATACTTTGCCAGGGTAGATTTGCTCTACTCACAAACCAATAATGATTGTCATTTCCCATTCGAACTCCAACGTGAGCTTTACAACCAGGGTATAAGCAAATATTCAATGGAACAAGGTTCAAAAAAACATTTTAATGAATATGACATTTGAGATAATTTATTCATAGCTCCTCTCAATTGAATCATCTAAAAATAAAAAGAAATATCCTCGAGAAAAAATCATGAAATAGTACATGATTGCCCTGGGAGCTTACGCTCATTTCGAGCGCTAGGGCAATTTTTCCCGAACGAGGCGAGGGGAATAAGTTCTCCAGACTCGAAATGGCCGTACGGCAAATACGGGGCAATAATGACTTTTTATCGTGAGAAGCGTAAACTACGTTTGAACGCGGCAGTTCTTGTATAGCGACCTTTGATGAGGTGGTAAAAAAATATATTTTTTTATGTCAAAAACGTTGACATGCTTCCCTCAAGATGAGAAATTATGATGGTGGAATCATGAAAATGTATTTTTCAATATAAGCAATGTTCAAACAGTTTGATGACGTTGATTTACGAAAAGAGTATATGTATGTAAACACTCGATTTGTAGATTAGATCTTAAGCCTCCTATTAATAGATAACTCAAAGCGTTAATATAGTAACGATTATCGTAATTGAGAGTTAAAGTAATTGATTGATTTCCTTATTGAGTAATTGATTAATTTTTATATTGATTGATTGAGATTGATTTCTTTAAATATTGAGTCTATCGTCAAATTGCATGTAGTTCTAGATCTCATAGATCTTTCTTATTATTATTGATCACATCATGAGATGAAACGATCGTAATTTAATCCCATGAAATGATATTCTGATTACTGATTTTGTTTATATTCTCATCTTATGATCCATAGTTATTAGCTTTGAGTAGCAAAGTAAGATAACGTTCATTACTGTATTTGAAACATTCTTTCAAGTTGACTAACTCAATTTTGAATCAATATTGTTCGAGTTTTGTTCGTTCGTTATGATTTCGATGAGGAATTCGCAATTACTGAATCTTATTCGTTCATTTTTTGACATGTGTAATGTCTGTGTGTTGTTCGCGTGTATTACAGTTATGTGACGATGGGAATAGATCTAGGCAACCTTGCCGCTCTCAGGACATTTCGAGTCCTCCGAGCCTTGAAGACTGTCGCTATTGTACCAGGTATGCTTTGAAAAATAGAGAATTTAGGATAGATATAATGATTCGATTCTTTGGACGATTTTGGTTTGAATATCGGAGTTCATAGTCAGAGATCATCATAATCTAAGAATATAATCTTCAAACGGAATATTCCAACGTAGTAATAAAAATTGTCCAAAGAATCAAACCAAAAGTAGATGCTTTTCAACCAAATTTCACAGTCCACATTCAATTAGCTAGAAAAATCACAAACATGAATTATTTTATTTTTTCTTTAACTAGTATCAGTTTCGGATCTTGATCACATAATAGTTGGATGAAAGTCATGATATAGTCTATATAGGCACACATGGGCATGTTTATACATGAGACTTATTGACGATTTATATTATAGGTCTCTTACATTTAATATAGTCAACAGTAATTGACTCTAACTATATGATCAGATCAGAATTCAATTCTACGATCTCTGAGACAGATCAAATGACACGATCTTTCGGATAGAAATACATTTGTTATGAATATACATTCCTCTAAGGAGACAAACATTTGAATTTCATGGCGAATTCATATCTCATTTGATATGAGATATTAGTATCCCACTAATTCCAATAATTATATTGAGTACGATTTAAATTTAGTAGGGAATAGGGAACAGATCAGATCACATGGCTCGCCGATGAGCACGAAGATATCCTCCTGCACTCCCGTCATTGCTCAAACTTGCATCAAACGGATCAATATCCTGCAATGACTCATACTACTCATTTATCTGTGTTTAAGGTCTTAAAACTATTGTCGGAGCTGTGATAGAGTCAGTGAAGAATCTACGCGATGTGATAATCCTAACAATGTTCTCCCTCTCCGTCTTTGCGCTGATGGGCCTTCAAATTTACATGGGGGTCCTGACGCAAAAATGTATAAAGAATTTTCCGGAAGACGGGTCGTGGGGCAATCTGACCGACGAAAACTGGGAGAGATTCGTTAGTAATGAAAGTAAGTATGCAAGTGAACGAAAAATTCAATGAAATCTTACGCGTCTTACATCGCATAGTGAGAAAAACATGAATGATTATTTAAAATCCAAATATTTTATTCAGACTCACATTCACTTTTGAACCCGAAGCAATACATAGAAGATCGTATAAGAAGATGACCCTTTTCCGGACTTGACTCTGCCATGAATTTTTTAGCTTCTTTGATGGATTTTATTACTTCAATAAACTTGATTTTTTGAAACATCCAATTCGCTTCCGTGACGAGATAATGGCCTGAATTCTCGTTCTATATGAATTGATTAAATATACAAGACTCTTCTGAATAATTCAATACCATTTCAGCAAATTGGTACGGGAGAGACGAAGTGGGGAACTATCCTTTGTGCGGGAATTCATCCGGCGCAGGGTGAGTATCGATACTGAATATCACGTCCAAGTGTTCATAATAAGCCACGATAAACTCACAACGAATGATTTTGAAATTCCAGGCAATGTCCGCCCGACTACACGTGTCTACAGGGTTACGGAGACAATCCGAACTACGGTTACACGAGCTTCGACACGTTCGGCTGGGCTTTTCTGTCTGCGTTTCGTTTGATGACCCAGGACTACTGGGAGAACCTTTATCAGCTGGTACTGAGATCGGCGGGCCCGTGGCACATGTTGTTCTTCATCGTTATCATTTTCCTCGGTTCGTTCTATCTCGTGAATTTGATCCTCGCCATTGTCGCGATGTCGTACGATGAGTTGCAAAAGAAAGCCGAAGAGGAGGAGCTCGCCGAGGAGCAGGCAATAAGGGTGAGCGATACTATTTTCGTCTCTTTGCGTCGAGGCAATAAATTATTCTCAGTAAATTCATTATGTTTGGACTAT
>JAPYYZ010001147.1:0-18618 GCA_030522705.1 Eretmocerus eremicus
ATATATTCAATTGATTCTGTGACAGAACCAGTAATTATACTGTGTTTACGAGGCTAGCTCGCTAAAGCCACACATCCAACTCGAGTTCATACCGAAACACCTATAATTTCTTCTCAAATGAAGACAGCTCTATTCTGAAGAAAGCATCTTGAAGAACGGAGGAAATGCTATGTGTAACTATTTTTAGATCATTTTTTGCCCAATGCGCCGAAGAGAATGCGAGCCCACAATATGGCAAGAACCGCGACATTTCAGAGATTTTGGCACTAAATCCGTAAAAACACACGTGAAATCGTACAAAATTTCACATACTGTTGAGACAGTCTAAAAAATTTGCAAAAAATCAGTGAAAACAGAGAGAAGTTGGCATTTTTTCTGCTCTTCAGAATGCTCTTCTCAAAATTCTTCTAAAATCCGTAGATTTTGAGATATGACTGTTTGAAGTTAGCTTTCAATATCTCGTTCACCTATCTAAAATGTATGCACCGTACTGTATTATCTTGCAAAAATAGTGTAAGCAACTTTTAACTAACAGTAATGCCTCATAGATTAATTTTTGGACGATTTATGACATGAAAGACTATGAGCTTCGTGAGATTCTCGGGAATACACTGGTCAGAAAAGGAGCCTTGATAAGATCATGATTGAAAGTCACTACTGAAGTAGAGTCAGATCATAAATGAAAAGAGGAGAATGGAATTGTCGGTAGAAACGTTCCCTTTGAGTCAGATAAATATGAGAGGAAACGGGAGAACATTTTGAGGAGAGGGGGAAAAAATTAGGCTATACAATGTAAGCTTCGTTTCGTTCTCCCTAAAGATTTCCATTCTAAATTGGTTGGGGTTGTGTTAGCAAGTTGGAATCATGGGAAATATCTGCACGTAGCTCACGGTGTCTTTCCGATCGCATACTTTCAAAACCTCGATACTCGTCAACGCATCAACTGAAACATTTTCTGGAGTTATGCGTGGCATAGAATTGATAGTCCTGTCATTCCAATGTTTATAGATCTGAAAAGAATAAGATCAATAGTCATGATTTGTTCCTTGTTACCTTGCTTTTCTGACAAAGAATTCTTGAGAACACTGCTTTTTCAAAAAGCAATTGAGAGATGAACGAAAATCACACCCACTCGGCAAGATCTGGAAGAGCCACAACAATCACTAGCACTTACACTGTAAATGTGTTATTTTTCCCCTTCATCATTTTCAAGAGCAGGTATTGTGAGCTAGGCAGTTACTTTTTAACTGATTTGATGAGATGGAGATGGGGGATTACAGAGAAATTTCAAGGATTTATAAGACCCTAGAAGCCGGAATGGACTGAAAGAAAAACTAATAATGGGACCCCCTGGCTGGTCCCATTGTATTGCAATTACTTGTGTGTGAAGGACATAAGAAGGTATGGAGTCAGAGCCTATCCGATTTTTCGCTTCCAGCAGTGGTATACACGTTTGTGAGGAATAGTGATTGAACAACAAAGCTATCCGAGGGCGAAAGTGTCAAGATTTGAAGACATGCACGCTGGATCACTTGCAATTAAATCAACTCTCTCGAGAGCACGCTGATTTCTCCATGGTTGAGTTAAATAAAAAGCGAATCGGTCGACCAAGACAACCTTGGCTAAGTTAAGAGGCAAAGGCGAGAGTCAAAAAGTGCGACCCTAGAGAGCCCGTTCAGAGTAAGAGCCGAGGGTCGAGATGGCGAGTCTCACCTAAGGTACGAGAGTGACAGGCGTCCGAGCAAGAGCCACTCTGGTCGTCGCCGGGGCGGGCGCCACTACTTATAAAACGGCAAAGCTCAGAAGCGTGCTCGCGTCCGTCAGAGTCGGGGTATTGCTCGCAGTGGGTGGTGGAGCTTGCGATGGTGGTGGTAGTCGCGCATCGCAAGCGCGGGTAAGGGGTACATAATGGAACTTGAAATTGGTTGGGCCTGTCCCGCCTGGGCAAGCAGAGCGCCGCCAGCTCAACGCCCGCGCGGGCGAGAGCTATCGAGGGAAACGCATTCCATGCCGAAATTGCTTCGCACTGCGCGAGGGAGAAGGAGCAGGAGCGAGAGAGAGAGAGAGAGCCTTTTACCCCGCGATTCTCCCGCGTCCCGGCTTCGACCCCTCGCCCCACGACACCCACCTCCGCCTTCTCTCGAACCGATATGGGCTATGCAGCTTCGCGCATCCACTCTACGCCACGCGTGCAAGCTTCTACGGAGCAGCTACACAGCTCGTGCTCACCGAGCTTGCGTGTCGTGGCTGCGCTGGAAATAAGGCACTTGTGTTGAAATCAAGAGCGGACATAACCGATTCTTCATCCAGTTCTAGGGCCTGCTAAGGTAGCGCAATTTTGCTGGGTGGATTCGCATCTGACCTAGAATTTGTTGAGATTAACGAATACTAAAATGTCAATTCGATTTTGAAGGTTCCTTGATCCAAGGCCCCGTCTCTAAAGTTTTTCAATTATTGGAATGTGTTGTCGTGATAGGTGGTTTGAAATACAGTAAATCAAAAATCGTAGTACACGTGTTTTCGGAAGGGATAGAATTTCCCAAGAGGAAGAATCTATGTATTCTCACTTTGTTTGAGCTGGCTGAGCCAAAGATAGTTTTCTTGTTCCTAACGTTCCGCAAATGTATTCAGATGGAGTTTGAACTCAAAGGTCCTGGTCCAGATCGATGAAGTTGAATCCCCAACTTGTCATGACTCAGAACCCTTCAAGATAGCTTCATAAGAGGATACTGGGCCAAAGTCATTATAATTACGCAATACCCATGTTGAGAAGCTAATGGTCTGACAGGGACAAATATCTCGGATTTTGATCATTTCATCAAAGAGGTTTGATACGTGGCCATCGGCGACAACGGTCCATCGATAGTAAATATTCCACGGTGATCACGGTTAACCACAAACCACTGCATTTAAGAATATAACTTTTTCTAGTACATGGTCACCAGCAGTCAGTGAGGTCATGTGCCGCTAGTGGACCGTAGTCACTGGTGACCACGTACCATGGGCGGACCGTGACCACCGGTGGCCACGTACCAGATCTTTTTTCACAGGATCTTGCGCACATGCGTGCATCACTTAATGCTTCAGAGCCTATACGATTAAGTTAACATCTACTTAATAGGTCTCGCGAATTCCACGTCACCTTTATTGTCAGATGTCCATGTTATTATGCTTAACCACGCCTCCCGCTCCTCTAACTCTTCAGACTGGCTTGTCAGGTCTACGGAGCTACAGAAAGATGTCTGCCAGTACCACCAGTACCCCACCGCTGTCCACCGCTGTCCACCAGCACCCAAGAAGCCGAGGTCTCTCTCTAGAGTCCTCTGCCAGTGTCGCTCTTTGCCAAAGCACGCAGCATACAGACGGGTTACCATGTGACCATCGTACGCTCCGCACCGACTTCGAGGGTCTTCCTAATTCGACGGCTTTCGCCGTCAACCATAGGTTTCGGGTTGGGCACTCTCGCGTGTGTCCCTCCCAGTGTCATCAGGCAAGCCTCACACGTGCAACTGGTCGCCGTCGAGTACTTACAGTGTGTACCATTTGTACTGTGGGAATGGCAGTGCTACACAGCACAACACACGACTCTTCCACACCTATCTTAGCCTGCGGCAACGTGGTCAAGTCCTCCAGTGCAGTGGCTTGGAACCGGAGACTGGCCAGAACTCCAGCCCGTCCGTCGGCGAGCCCCTTAGGCCTACCACAGTTGCACAAATTCCGCTATCTATCTGCAGTGGTATAGTTCGGAGCCTTTCAACGAAGACTCACTCTTCCAGTGTCGTCGGGCGAATCCAATACTTTCGACTGGTAACTGCCAGAATGCCCCGTCAAACGAAGCAGAGCCCCTCCTACGTTTGTTTCCTTGTACGGTCTGGTGGTTTAACCCACGCGCCCTAGCCAAGAGCGAATTAGGTCATGGGACCGTGACCGAAACACCTCGTAACGCCACGGACCCGGATCATCTCGAGCACCGAGAGACGCTTCGAAAAGGAGTCACTCTGTACTTGACCTTCAGGCAGCTATGTCCATTAGAGACTCTTTCGGATCCTCATCGTCCTAATCGAGACTCCGCGGATGACTTGGAGGGTTCGCCAGGCTTCACGAAGCTCCACTTACTATCACTTCTGCTATCCCACTAAGGACCCCCAAATTTAGGTCAGGCTACGCACTTGTACCCGGACTCCTCGCTGGCAAAACCTCTCGAACACTAGCGCCGTGGTGAAGTTTACAGTCATCATTCGAGATCCACGGCAGTCACCAAAACCGAACCTTAGCTCGACCACGAGATAAGCCGTAAATTCTCTGTCTTACGTTGACGTCAGACCATTAGCCATCCGGGCGTAAGCCGTGGATTCTCCGGCCTCCCAGGACGTGAACCACAGAATCTCTAGCCTACCAAGACGTGAGCCGCGGAATCTCTGAACTAACAAAAATTAAGCCGCGGAATATCCAGCCTGACAAGACGTAACCCGCAGAATTTTTGACCCAGCCAGACGTACATTGCAAATTCTCCGGCCTACCAGGACGTTAGTCACGGAATCTCTGACTCACCTATACGTAAGTCGTGGAATCTCCGGCCTGCCACGACGTCAGCCACAGACTATCCGGCCTATGCAATTGTAAGCCGCGGAATCTCTGACCTATTAGGACGTAAGCCGTGGAATCTCCGACTTACAAGACGTGAGCTGCGGAATCTCTACCCTACCAGGACGTAGGCCGTGGAATCTCCGGCCAACCACGACGTAAGCCCCGGAATCTCCAGCCTACCAAAATGTAAGCCGCGGAATCTCCGGCCTACCAGGATGTGAGTCACAGGATCTCTGGCTCACCCAGACGTAAGCCGCGGGGTATACGGCTTATCAGGACGTAATTCACGGGATCTCCGTCTTACTAGGGCGTAAGCCACAGAATCTCTGACCATGATATAAGTAATTCACGCAATCTTCGTCCTACCAGGACATAAGTCTTGATACCCCTGGCCTGTCCAGAGATAAGCCGCGGATTCTCCGACCTCCCTAGACGTAATGTGCGGATTCCTCGGATGACGCGCTTAGAATCTATAAGACCGGTCGGACTCGAGTTCGATACCTCATTCTTTGCTCAACTTCGCTCGTGTGCGTCACATCGCTGGCCGTGCCCACATGACACTACTCAATTCCGCTATTTACACTTCACTGTTGCGCCGCGATCTTGCAGAGAGCCGTGATACCGCCGTCCGATCCAAGAGCACAGGAATTTTTTCCGTTTCCGCTATTAATGCTCAGCGTGCATATGTGTGGGTTGCCTTAGCTTGTACAGTCGGACACCGCGTCATATGTGTGATTAATCTTCGTGTCTCTAATTCTCTCTCATTTTTCTTCCAATCGATCCCAACGTAAGATCGTTTGCACCTCGAGTACGCCTTCTATTTGTGGTCACGCAAAGATATGTATCCTATTCAAGTGCTAAGCGTGATGCACGGTTGTGCCTACTCTCATCAATTCAAAAGAGATCTCAAATCATTTTACGCCTTCTCTTATTTCGATCTAAGATTTGATAGTGTCGTGACGATTCGAGACTATCAGTTTGTGTGACAGACCGTCGGTCGGCCTCTTGGCTCACATCAATTCGCTGAGAGCCACTAATGCTGTCCTGCCAAAACGTAATTTCTGCAGTTAATCTCCATAAAGACTCTTAGTCTGCAGCAGAATGATATGAGTTCCCTCATCAAGCACCTTCAACCCCAATCGGAATCAGTCACGAGACCTGACAATGAAATTCAATCCAGATGAAGGTAGACAGCTTCATTACTCCTCCGTCTCACCATCCTCGCCCGAGCGATTCTGACTTTCCTAACACCCTAAAGACGTGTGAGAGCTGCTGTTGATATGAGCCGCACTTATCGCGCTTAGAAGAGCGGGTGCGTTTCTGTATGCCCGGCAGGATGCGCCAAGGTTCATCTACCTCTGTCATCGGTTGACGCCACGCCAGACAGAACGCGTTGATTAAAACCGCTCTGGAGCCGACACCACGCGGCAGGCGAGCCCGCAGTGGAAAGAGCAAGCGCGCGGCGCGCTTGTTTGACGGAAAGGAGAGCAAGACTCTTGCGCGTGCTCGCCGCTCTACACGGCCACTTCCGTCCCGTGGGCGGATCTGTAATACCCTTCGCCCCGCGCCCCGGCGGAAAGCAATTTTGAGAGCCGCGCGCGCGCGCTATCCGAGCTCGGGCTTTTTCGGGGCGAGCATCCACTCTCTCCCTCCCTCACTCGCTTTCTATACGTCGCGCTGAGCAGCGTGGAAAATCTGGCAGAATTTAATCTGTTGGCTGCACAGCCACGCGCACCCGCGACGCATCGATATTGATTCTCCTTCACTTGGTTATACGTATGGGTAAGGATATAGGGGGAGGTAGGATGTTGCCCGCGCGCTGCGCCGCCGCCGCCGCCGAGTCGTATGAATAATTTCATCTGGATATGGCTGCCGATATATCACAAAGAAATTCCAATTTCCCAAGATATCTCGCGATCGAGATCCCTTCCGCCGACGAAAACCCGCTCGCGATTGAAAACGCCGAAGAGAAAGAGTTTCTCGCGGCACTGAGAGCTCGAGCTCGCTCGATGATTCAATCTGCGTCGAATCACTCATCGTCACTCGCTGTCTCGCTCTCCACTCTGGATCGATTAGCCGAATTCATTTCGATGAAATTTGAATGACGCTCCTGAAAGGATTCTAAAATATTCAGAGTACACACACGGTACGCGTGGTCGATGACGCATAGCTCTCCATTCGAATACAAAACGTAAGAGGAATCCTATAAAGATTCATCTTTGTAGGTGCGAAAGAAGGAAAATCCAGCTATGAATTTGGATTGAATGACTTACTCTGAACAAGAATCTGCATCCAATAAATGATCCGTGCTCACATCACAAGGGTTAGTTAGATTCAGTTTTATCGATTGACTATTCCACAAGATATCTTTGCTCACAATTTGCATCGTTGACATCATTTGAAAATGAGGAAAATCCATGAGGCGATTCCTGTGCACTAAATGAATTCTTCTTCGAAAGGTTTCCAGTGTACTGACTTCTTTTGAAGTAAATGATCTACACACTTGTTCATGAAATTTGCATGAACTGGCACATGTCATATGGACAATGATAGAAGTCATTTTTTGGAATGAAATGATTAATTGCACCAAAAGAACTCACAAGGTAAGACCCTAGATGAATAATCTGGCTCTGATAATTTCTTTGAGTGATGGTGTTTTTCGAGGCATTGATTGTTGACTTTGTCGTGCGAAGCTAGGTTGGCGAAATAATATTCCGCGCGTAACTGGCTTCCAATTCGCTAAATATTGAGATAAGCATATGAGCTGGCCTTGATGATCTCGCTGGAACAAGCACGGAAAGGCTAAACTACAGCTGCACGGGGCAGAGTGGAAATGTGCGAGCTTGCGAGTCAATTAAATTTATCATGGAAAGCTCTTCTCAACTTGTTCGAGACAGACGCAGGACCGAGAGAAAACTCAGTCCAAGATACACCAGGCGGCAAGATACATCCTGAGAGAAGAATGCTCGAGCAATATACCAGGATTGCACAAAAGAAGCAGCGAAGCTTGGCTGCGCAGACAGAGAGTCTGCGTGCCAAGCCGGCTCGCGGTGTTATGAGCTGAGAGACGCGCGTGCGCATTATTTGAGGGGCAAGGCTCTGCGTGGCGCTAGCTTAATTACCAAAAGCTAATCAATTCCGGGGCGGAAGTAAAGTTTAAATTGCAAACTAAAGTATAGCCGCTTGCGCGCGCGCGCCGGCTTGCTCGTTGCAAGCTCGCAAGCTCGAGCCGCGCGTGTAAACTGCAAAGCGATATTGCCGGTAGTGCAGCGCTCTGCAGCGGCATTCTGCAATTAGCTCCGGTAAATCATTGAACGCGAATTATGGACGGACGAGGAGAGCTCTTTCTGGCTCGCGCAAGCGTCGAATATAACCGATCGGCGAGTTGGCCCAGTTTAGAGCAGCGCTATCCGCATCTAGCTCGCGGATAAGCAGGCGGCAACGGCGTTAACGTATCGAGAGCCAGCCACCCGGCGAGGCGAGAGGGGAGGGGCTGAGCTCGCATATTAAATTCTTGCGCGTTACCGAAATTAATTATTGCGTCGAGGTATAGTGTATGTGCGCGTGCAGCAGAGGAGAGCGAGAGACGGGGGTGGAGCGCGCGACTCGCAATTTCGAGAGACCGAGACCCGCAATCTCGATCGCGCGCCCGCTCGCTTTATGGACGTCGCGGCTATCCCGCTTCCTACACCCTTCTCTGACTACTCTAATCTCCTCAATTCGTGTACTTCTTCCTCCCTTTCGAGCTTCGTCACTTCTAAATGAATCTCGTCCACCCTTTGAGCAACGAGAATATCAAATTCTCATTAGATCGTTACTTTTTGAATTCCGGCGGAGGTGTGACCAAGAATGCTTGAGATGTGACATTGTATATGCTTACAGGCTCAATTGGGTTTTAGTTAAATCCTCTTGATCCGGTGGACAGTAACGCTTCTGAAATGATGACAGATGAATTTGGCCATAGACTTTTCCTTTGACAGCCCAATGGTCAAATTTAAAGCATGTTGTTGACTTATGAAATTGAGTTAGAAATTCCAATTGAGAATTGCACCGAATAAACATTATTTAAATGAAAATAATTAAGAATCAACCATGTTGATCATGTTCAGTACAACCACACTAATTTCGACAACAAGTCATTTCATACAATTTACAATCCTCCACCAATGAAGCTTTCTAATTCTCACGTTTATTGTAATTCATAATTGAGTGTTACAGAAAGATTCACAGACACGCTGCGTGTCAGATAGTATCAGAAATCTTGTTCAATGTCCCTTTATTTTTCGCATTATGATAAATCCATATTAAGTAGTAGCTCTGATCATGTGAATATACAACAAACATCATCGCTAGAAGAAAAGTCCTGGAAGATGAATCGAAAGATACGATATGACCCTTGGATTGAACTTCAAATTTAGTCAAGCCCTACTGACCTACTCTGTATCATCCCACCTTAGGAACTTTTCCAATTCCCTCGTTAACCATGATATGGAGATGAGCAAAAAATACTTTTCAGGGGTTTCATAAATCGTTCACAATTAGTTATGTCATATTTGATGTTTTCATGAATGCTCAAAATTTATCAAATTTAGGTTTTATGCGAGATGTATGTACCGAATGAATCTCCACCACTGTGGGTCTAGGCTGAATGGCACAAGGGAAGAAGTGATTACAATAATACGCAAAAAGTTTTTGATCATCTATGTCGACGGTTTTACACTCAAATTCGTTATCAGTGCTGGTCCATGAATTGGCAATTCCCGCCAATCAATCAACACAGCAGAGTCTGACATTTCTAATTGAGAATACAAAATCACAGTGGATTGCAAATAAACCTCTCATCTGTCGTTGCGACGATCGTTAGCCAAATGATACTTCTCATCAAGCTGCATACATGATCTTTCGAGTATTGATTGAATTTGCACCAATTCATACCCCTCCGTTTCCGCCGCGGCTGGATTGTGCATAGCTCGTTAATGGAGCTTGTTAATTATCGCAGACGCAGATTACTTGAATGCCCGGGGATCGGATCACAATCACGTTGATTCCTACGGCCTTCTGGCGATTGTTTTGTTTGAAATCGTAATTTACGTGATTGAGTGATTACATCAATCCTATACAAGAGTGCGCTATAGAAGGTAATCGGAAATTAGAACGTAATCAGAGCAGGGAAATGCGTCGAACGAAAATCTAGACAAGATCGATGAAATGACTCTTGATTGCACCACCCTCTCCTGCCCCGTGGATTGCATTGGGACAAAGTTCTTTATTGCACCGTGGAATGACGAAATCATTATTGGATTCGGTTCATTGTCATATACAGTATTGGAGATTTAATATTTCACTCACCTTTCTCCAAGCAAATCACATATCTTCTGTAGAATCCATTCGAACTTTTCTAGTCTTGTACGTACCTTGTAATAGAATAGAATAGAATAGAATGTGATTCAATGATTATTGATAAAACATCTGTGATTTTATGATCAATTATGATAATGATATTCGTCTTTCTCTCAGATTGTATTGTTCCAGATGTGAATAACGACAGAAAATACTCCACAAAATTCTCACAGCAGAGTTCTTACGCAGATAAGATCATAAGAAATTTAAAAATAGAGGGAAACTCAAAACATCGACCACAAAAGTTGAACGATAAATGATTCAATTCCATCATTTGGCTAGTATTCAACTTTCTGGTTGGCATCTCTGGATTATCTGTAGTTTTTTCCCTCGCAACTTATAATGATTTGTAGAGAATTCAAAAACATTCTTGACAACTTCTCGACTACATTCTATGTATAGATATGCGGTGTTAAATTATTTGATCCTAGTGTTGAATTTGATCAACATAAATTTTCTATATGCTCACCTGTCCTGGCGAGTCAATTTCTCCCTCGGCCTCTTCTGAAGTCTCATCTGGATTCACAGCGTGGACTGAAAACACAAAAAGTTTACATCTCAAACATCGTAATCGTTCTAGCTTCGTTGGATTCGTGTCAAGAATGTGGATACCAAGAACTAGATAGTTCTGAGTTCAATTTTTTTCATCGATCGCGTGACATGGATCTATCATGCATCGGCATCGATTTATCACCACAATTCCCGAGAATCTCAAGAGAGACCAGAACTGTATGGAGCTTTTGTCCGTGAAGCAACTACTTCAGAGACCGGTGATCGAGTCCCACGTCCATACGATGCCCAGCAGCACAATGAATCGTGAAATGCGCAAAGCGGCGTAACGCACGCGAGTATAGTCACAAATCAGGAGGTGGGCGAGCAGCCCGAGAGGCATTAAATTAAGCGGAATCGTCAATCCGTGAAATACATGCGATCGCTCGAGTAGGAGCTCTCGCGCGCGACGCTCTCGAGTGCCACCGTATGCATATATCCCGGTGCGGCACGGGGCTGCTGCGACGATGAAACAAGCAATAAAATCAGTGTCGTTGCTCGGGCAATTCAATTCCACCCCCAAGACGCATGGCACAATTTCACATACAATTTTATGGCAGAACGGCCAGCGCTGCGCTATTCACCAATCGCCCTGCCTCTCTCTCCTCGGCAAGATCCTGCGCTCTCGAGCCAGGATACGTGTGTGCAGACCCGTGTAACGCCGGTATAATAACGCGGCTTCGTCTCTCGAGAGAGAGATCGATGCGCCCGCTCGGTCCGGCAATGCGCCGAAGAATTTCGCTTGCCAAGATCCGAATCGACGGCTCTGGCGCTTCTGCTGCGCTCTTACACCTATGCACGTATACACGAGCTTGCAGACTCGATACTGCGGCGAATAAGGAGTACGGACGAGCGATAGGTGCGCCGGAACGTTATATACGGGCTGTTTTTTGAATTCAAAGGGTCTCCCGCCAGCAGCTGGATGCACGCTAAATTTCCATTTGATTCCTTATTCATGTCGACCTCACGGAGTTTAGTGATGATTCAATTTGGAGATTTACGGGTGCGCGAGATGGCTTACATTACTCTCCGCATCGCCATTGCCTATCTCTCCAAATCGAATTTCCACTTTCAGACATGCATAAAAGCGATCAGCGGTGGTTCATTCGGTATTGACCCCATCTTCACTTCGACTTGTGAATTGTATGCTTATTGAAATTGAAATAACAAGCGTCGATACTATCCTAAAGCAGTCAGGAGCAACGCCGGAATTTATGAGAAAAGTCGTCGTTTCCAATCATTGTGAGAAATTCATTAGGAGTACAAACGAGGGCAATTAATTTTATTGACGACCCCTTTCCTGAAGACGATTCTGACCGAACCTGTATCATTTGAAGAGGAAAAAGGATACGGTAAACTTGAAAAATAGAAGTCCAAAGAAGCTGACAAGATGAAGTGCAAGGGAGAGGGGTTACTAAAAGCACAGAGGAGAAACAGAGAGGGAGAGAGTCACGCTTTGCGCAAGCTTTTCGCCCTCTTAGAGCGATGGACTGCACAAAATTGCGAAAAGCTAATTCCATTTAACCGGGGAGTAGAGCTAGCTCGCGCTCACGGGTATAAGTCTTGCTTTTCTCTACTTCTCGCGCTACGCTTGTGGGCAGTAAACCAATCACATTAGAGAGGCCAGCATCGTCCCTCTCGCCTCCTCTTTTCTCCTCCTCTCCCTCGACTTCCACATCCGTTCGGCTTGCGCTTCTTTATCTCGCGTCCAGCTCCATCGCGTTTTTCGATCGCTCGCAGGCGATGAGCCGCTCTCGCGCGCCAGGCCTGATTAACGCTCGCGGTAATTAAATTTTAATCCGAGTCATCGATGGCAGAGGATGCTCCAAAATTGCCAGCGCCCTCCGTCTATTATCGGTGGAATATTACCTCTTTCAGTATAATGCAATCAAGGGGCGATGCATATTTTAGGAACAATATGTCTTCTTGTAACGAATAACATCGTTAGGAAGGAAGTCAAGTCATGGCTCCTTTACAGGCATCATCTAAACTTGTTCAATCCCTCATTTTGATTGATGTTGTGGTTGCGTGGAATTTCATTTCCATACTTAATCCCATGTGATTCTCGGCATATCAGGATTGTCTTCAAGGAGATTCCTACTCGTGTCTCGAAACGTCAAGTTTGAAAATAAAAAATTGTTATCAGCTCACATAATCGCGTATCTCCACCAACGTTTCAAACATCTTTCTTGCCCGTCAGTAACTCTTCATCCCAAAGGCAATGCAATAATACCCAATTACCCTACATTGATTAAACTAGCATTTGAATGGACCGTCGGGTTCACGGTGGTTATTATTCAGCTATAGAGATTAATATAATCTGAGCTGCGATTGCAAGGTAATTAGCACAGCCAGAATCAATCAGGAATTTCTGTTCACGAACTAATTCATATCCTAATCAGTTCCAATCTAATCAGACCATTTGCCTGTGCAACATTGAATTTTGAGTATTGGTTCTCTGAAAAGCCCTGGGAGTAATCATATTATACAATAGCAATATTCCCGAGAGACTGAACTGAATTACATACTGCATGCTTGATTCCGTGTAATAACGGAAGAAAATCAATTTGCATCGAATGTGTTTTCCTTCAAAGTTATGAATATGACCAACTTGACTGTGACGATACGATAATTCCGGAATGTTCACACGAAAAGTTTGAGATATTTTTTCCAGAATTTACTTGCGAGCAATACACTCATGATCTTCCAGAGAATCATCTTATTCCAATAACTTCCAATGCATGCTTATAATATCACATTTGTTCCAAAATAGGTTGAAATGAATGCATTCAATAGTTACTAAAACTAGAGAATCAAAACTGAAATTTGGGTATGAAGTATCATTACATATTAATCTCTGCAATCTCCCATCATTATCAAGATTCTGCAGAGACTGACTTTCCATCCGATACACTTGCAGATGTTGCGAATATTCCCAGTTGCCAGTGGGTGCATCTCTACACCGGCTTCGAATGATAATTTCATTGAAGAGAATCAACGACGAGGTTTCCAACTTTCTTGCTCTTCGCCGTCATCATTCGTCAAGCGCGTAACCGAGCGCGAACATGGCATGGTTAGGCATACAGACTCGCAAACGATCTCTGATGCGGTCTCTGATGGAGGCTCGGCACGCGAGCGTGAAGGTGTCTAAGGGTGTGTCCACAAATGAGCAACGTACCATAACCAAGCAAAATGACACGACTCCCGTTATCGCGCAAAGACATCTGATTTCAGCAGTTGTGCTCTTCACTTTTTCCCAAGAATTTTGGATTTAGAGTCCGGTCTAAGGAAGCTCAAGAATGAAGGGAATAGTAGAGCGCACATTTTTCGAAATAAGACGAATGTCGTTGCGCGATAATGCGAGTCAGGGTACGTCAAAAGCGCAATGACACCATTTGAATGACTTACACATACGACGAGATTCCAAATTCATTCCCGAAAATCGTTTTCAACACCCGTGACTATTGGTTTCTCAACAGCGGAAGTTCAAGTTTATGATCCCAATTTATCCCTCCATGCAAACTCATGGATATGTGCCTTTTCTGGTGATGGCGTGTCGGATCGCCTTATATCAATTGTGTCTTTTTTTTTATAGAAGAAGATAGGAAATCTTCATAGACATTCCCAAGGAAGATGGTAGTGTTGGATTGACCCGAGTGATCGGGCGCCTAAGACACTACGAAAAGAAATTCAGATCACATTAGTGATGAGAATGAGATGCAACATAGTTAAGATACAATTATCTAAACTTCAGAAATTTTGTGTCTTATACCCCATACTCATATTTTGAAGTCAGATAGCCGGCTGTCTAAATTTCAGATTTTGATTTACGAGGATAATTGCGAAACAAAACTATGAAATTCCAAACCTAACCTCTCAATTTCCCCTCAGAAACTATATAACTCACAAAAATTTGTCCCCGCACGACTGAAAAGTCGTAATTTTTGAAGTCTGGAAGATCTGGTTTCGAGAAAAAACTCTCTAAAGCTGAGATTGCGATTGGAAGAGGTTAAAAAACGATAAAAACATTTGGTTAAATCCGAGTCAGACAGCAAAACTGAAAATAAGATCGAGTTCTCTTATTCCAAGCAAGAGCTTCTGAAATTCAGTCGTGTCTTTTGAAAATGAGATGATCGGAGGATTTTGCGAGCTGAAATCTAGATACAGACGGATTTGAGATGCAACGCTAAGACAATAATCCGATCTGAATTTAAGAATTTCTTTTTGTAGTGAACCTCTCTTCATAGGCACCAATTAGAAGGTTACAGTCCCAGAAACGGGAGGAAGAAGAATAGAGTAGGTAACGGAGGATAGATGCGTCAAAGCGGCGGAGAGCGGGAGCCTTGAGTCAAAAATCCGCTCAGGAACTCTAGTTAGAACTAGAAGTGGTGAACTAGAGGAGAAAAAGCGAGCATGGCGAAAAGCTAGGGCTGAAGACTGGGGATGTCGGGGAATCGTAGAGCTCCCGGGATCCGGAGATCCCCCTTGCAGGACGAGGACTGGGTCCGGGGAGTCGTCATTCTCCCGAGGTCCGGAGACCCCCCTGGCGAGATCAATTGTGTCCTATCGCTTATCTCGACTCTCATGACGTGTCTTTCACTTGTAGATGCGCCCTAAGGATGTATCTACAGCGACGCTACACTCCCCATATATAGTGGAGCTGTAGAGCCACGTAGTGTCGGGTGAACGAGAATCATGTCGAACATTCCTGAACACACCCTAGAAAGGGTCTGTAAAGTCGTGTCGCCACGAATGGTTATGGAATCGCGTAAGACATCTCTGGACAGACCCTGAGAGATCCGCGTTGAAACTGCTGCGGGCAAACGACCCGCAGCACGCGCCGATTATCAATACGATATCGAAGCGTTGATTTACGAGTGGAGGCGCCTTACGCAGCCACGCATGCAGCGATCGCGAATTGCCCGAGCTGCAATTAAGGAAGCAGCGCCACGCCGTGTGTGGGTAGCTACATCTTGCCATATCAATCCTATCCTGCTCTTCGCTTATGCGCTATTTATGCAGCTCACCGGGATCGCCTTCTCGCTCCTTTTGCAATTTGATGCGACGCGTTGGAAACGAGCTGCTGCTGCGCAAGAGAGTCGAGAACTGCCGGCTTGTGGCTCGGTGTATTCGGGCACCAGGATGCAAATTTATATATAGGCTCCCTGTCACTGAAAAAGTTACTACTCCGGGATCGATACCATAATCTGTATCTAACGGTGGTCTAAATCGTTTCCTGCTCGCTTGGATTAATACTTATGGTGTGGATCTGAATCAACAATATCAACATTCACTCAAGAAGCTTCATCACCGGATATAATTACGAACCAGCGCTAAGCCCCATGTGAGACAAGTTCACTGAAAACGATCTTCGCCTCCATTCTTAAGTTGAGTGGTAAATGAACTCTACTGTTCATGACTATGGTAGATAATTTGGACCCTGCAGATGGGATAGAACTTGTTGAATCCGCGAACGACGCGGCTTTAGTCATGTTAGTGGAACCGACTGGACGCTGGAGTGTATCGCCAACGAGGCGAAGAAACTTGAAGAGATCCGACTGCTCTGCACCGTCGGTTTTCTAACCTCAAACAATAATACAATCGCGTGCCTGTGAATTCACAACGCGCCCGGGAAAACCCAGGCTGTTGCAGGGAATTCACTGGCCCGTACTGTGAAATCCCTGTGTTGAACACTGGATAAAAACCCGACCCATGTTGAACATAGGGATGCGCGCTGTACTTTACCAAGCCCGGTAGTGATTTCCCAGTCATTTGCATGGGATTTCCCTGCCCCGACGAGGGTTTTCCCAAGAGTTTTTTTTTACAGTGTAGGAGTTCTATGGGGATAGGTAGAAACAGCTGATGAGGAAAAATTGAAATGAGCTGCCGAGGATACTTTTTATGTACGTATCGAATCGACTGATAATATGAAACAGTTTTTTTCGGGAACAGCTTTTCCAGCGCAATATTGGTGACTGGAATCTTTGAATCGTGAGCGAAGGTCTTTCTTCTTCATTGGTTGAGTTGAATCCGGACTGACACAAATTCGACTCCCTAAGACATACTTCCTCCTCCTTTTTCTTAATTTGCTTCCATTTTGCTTTTTAGATTTATTTTTTCTTCTCGTTTCCTTGGATTTGAGAACTTATATTGTAGTCGAGAGCTTCCATTTCTGTTTTAGTATATTACGCAACAAGGGCGGAAAGTGGGCTATTGCGGGCCTCGCATGGGTTGCCCCCGAGGCGGAGCCGAGGGGAGCATGTGCGAGGTCCGGGATGAGCATGCGAGATAGCGGACCGAGGGCGAAGCCCGAGGTCTGATACGCATGCAATCCCGGCCTGGACGGCAATGCGGCACTTTCCGCCCCGAAATCAGGGCCGAAACCACACGCTTTCGATGCTGGTATGCCGAAAACTATATAGGTTCATAGCTAAGAGCCATCTCATACCAACCTGGTTTTGACATTGTAATGAATAATCGAATCGAAATTCGCATGATTGTACCGAAATTGAAGCTCTTTCTTTCTCGACGCCATTTTTGAAATGCATCCCTTGGATCTAAGAAATGTTTGGATTACCTTGTAATTTTTGAGACACCGGCCAAGGTTTTACCCCAAGGTGTAATAAAGACCAACTAACTAAGTATAGTATCTCATTAATCGCCATTTCTCTCGTCACACACGACGTTCGCATCATCGAAACACGAAAATAAACCAGTCAACTATGGAAAGTATCGGTAAGCCAACTTGTCATCAAGAACGATAACTATTCGTAAGCCACCTCAACAAAACTAAAGAATCCGCTCTGGTTTGATTGTCACATTTTTCATTAAGGTGTGGGTGCGACCATTCTTTAATTAAGCTCCCTTCACAGCGCAAAAAATGAATCGAGCTTATCAGGACGGAAGAAACGATTCCGTGAACTCAAATACTCCACGTGACTGCCAACAAATCAAGGTCTTTGACTCCGTGCAACACAAGGGAGTGAAGCAGCAATCTCCCGCACGATCAAAGGTCGGCGATAATTAATGGTCCTTCTGGCCAAATTAAAAAACTTCACACAATCTCTCAACCCTCTCCACTCTACCTTGGTCTCGTTCACCCCTCTCGTCCATTCTTTTTCTCCCTCCTTTCGCAACACGCGAAGAAAAATTACAATTTTGATTGGTGGCTCGCTCTTGACAGCATTTCCATTATATTAGCAGTCACTAAGCGGAATAAGGACTGGCCGAGCGCAAAAATATCGGCAAGCCGATCGGATTCGTGTGCACTGGGGCCGATACTTCTTCGTTATAGCGTGGACTGGGCTGAAAACAAGTGGTCGAGCATTTATAGAAGCGTCGGCATGGCGGGGCCGAGTGGCTATTTTCCGGCGAGTGCTCGCCGATTAAAAATCCAATTCAATCGCGAGCTCCGCCACAAGGATTCGACCTTCACTGTCTCGCCCTCTCTTCTTTCTCCCTCACTTTCAATCTTTTAATGTCACTGAAAATGAAATTTATCGTTCACGTCAGGTTGCGTGCGATGCTTTGTGACTGATGACTTTCGATCTTTGATCGTGCTTACGCCAACTTTTCCTAAAAATAACGAGTTATCTATCTATGTGAATATTTCTTCAAGTCATCGACCATCAGGAAAAATGAGAATCGGATAAAGTATGACAAAATTGTTAGTAACAAAGTCTCCTTGTGAGAGACTTTGAAAACTTGGTGAAATTTAAACAACAAAATCCATACAATGATGATCGAGTCACTCGGCTTTATTAGTTTCCGTTTCGATCGAGAGGATAAAATGTCCAGAAATATTAATTTCGCAAGTATTATCCTGCACGCGTCATTCAAGTACTGTCTATCATGATTCTTGGTCCTCTGTATATGGTTGTCTTTGAAAGTTTTTGATTTTGTCCCTCTTTTTCAATCTCTTGGAGCACAGAAAAGTTCCGCAACGTGTTTTTTTCCAAGGTCATTCCTGAGGACGTCCACGCCAAATTTAGATGGTTTCTGCACGACATTTTTTTTTGCCTCGCAAAGTTTTTTAATCGGTTAGATATATTGAAACATGATTTTAGCAATTTTTATTGGTCC
>JAPYYZ010001148.1:0-16264 GCA_030522705.1 Eretmocerus eremicus
CGCATGGACCTGTCGAGATAAACTCATTATTTACGTCCGCGTCCAATCAAATAATTCAGTGCCGAAATCTGCAATATCCCTAGAAGTCAGGACGTAACAACGGTATCGATTTCACCCAATATCACCAAACAGTCTTGACAAACATGTGTGACCAAAGAGTCCAGTGCACACTAAAGTTACACACTATACGGGGATACGGAATCAAGCAAAATTTTTGCACGTGAGTTGAACAACACATTTAAACTGCTGCCTGTCGCACAAACTCGGATGCAGAATGCTATTTTAGCTCATGAATTCGAGTATAATGGTCAATCGTTCGGTACAAAACGATTCCGCATAAATCTAGAACAGACGTATACTAGAGAAATTCAGATGTTGATTTCACGGATTTCGTTGATAGAGAGATGTATAGCAACAAGACATCGTGAGCAATCTATTAATAAGATTCAGTTTAGATCTTAGAATATTTTAATTCGTATTTTGAGTTTCCCATTGAACCAGGATTATCATTCTTTGAAGCAGTTTGTACTATGTTACTTCCAAAGCAACCAGAATGCTGGTTTTGTCCTCGATGCAAAACACTCCTTTTCTAAGATGCCGAGTGTAAAAGCTCGATGTAAACGATGTCGTTTCGAAGAAGAAAGAGCGTTTTATTCTACGAGTTCATTCCAAAAGGCATTTCAACAATCGGAGCTTCGCGATGTTTGAGGCTCATAAAGTTTGAGAGAAACAAGCCTTGATTTCACTCATCCCATAAATTTGATATCCCTTTTTCTACGTCACTCAAATTTTGAGAGTTCTTCCCAAACCCCATTCACTTCAGAATTTTTCACAAGGGGAGAATGATGGAATTCAAGCTCATAATTCCGAAATTTTGTCGAGAGATTATATTTAGAAAGTTTTACAAAGATCTATTAAATAACTTGTAAATAATAGGTAAATATGATCCTTGGTATATGATATGAAAATTTTTCTCCAATAATACTTTGAGATGATGTACAAATATAATTATTCGAAAGTTATACAAATATAAATATATATGTGAACAAATATTTCTACTATATCTAGAAGTCTTGTGTAATGGAAATGATAATAATCAGACACAGTGTTCGACATAATTCCCTGGAAATAAGCCAGTAATTCCGTCCATAACACCTTCCCACCATCCATCGTCATTTTTCTTCAGGACGTATATTACTGAGCTTTCTTGGAAACTCAATTCGTCCTCTTTATCGGCATAATAATCGTAGATAGCGACCACTGAAAAAATTGTTTAGTCCATCATTTGCAATTTCCATGTGTTCTTTAATCTAGGAACCTTCGAAAAGCTCGATAACACGTGACGGATACTGTCACTGATGCGATTTATGACAAAAAAGATGTTCTTTCGCAAGACTTTTCCGGAAATCATCTCTACAGATATTCTAACTCTTCCAATGAGTCTAGAATTTTCATTGAGCGATTTCCTGAAAGTATTCCGTAATCCGGAACCAAATTTACATACCAACCGAGGCAAAATCCATTAAAAGATAAGTCAAAATCATTATAGTTGAATTGGAAAAAATATAAAGTTGGAAATTTTCAGAAAAAAAAAACAAAAATACTTTTGACTGCGTATAGACTATCCCTCAATCACATTAAATAAAAAGTAAGAAACGAACTAATTCCGTTTACTCACCTTTTTCTATGTAATTTTTGGGAACCCATCCTGGGAGATCCTCTTCTTCTGGAACGATTGGTCTGATTGTTCCGCTGTGTGAAACTAGTCGTCCGAAATGAGATAGTTCATCCTGATCAGGTGGAGGGGGTGGCGGCAAAGGAGGACTGTTCGCTCCGTACTTATCTGGACCAATTCTTTCGAACCTCTCAGACGTACTCCACTGTTTATTTCCGTCTGATTTGCGACTCATCGAATGAGAGTATCTGTGAGGAAGTGTTCCTTGTCTATTGTCCAACATATCTTTGTCTGCAGATCCCATTGGGGGTGCTGTAGAAGAAACAATAACATATGGACTGAATTTAGTTAATTAATTTCTCTCAATGCTCGAGAGTACTCAAGCTGATGAAAATGACTGGGAAGAAATCTAGCTAAGAAAAATAGAACTTTGCTTACGTGGTACGGCACCATGATGCTCTTGAACATAGTTAAATCCACTTGGTGGAGAATTTATGGTTTGATTCGAAGTCGATTGACCCTGGAAATGATTTTGGAGTGGATGCACAGTACCCACTTGGGGAGGTGAAACAGTATGACTCAAAGTATTGGTATTGTTTGCTGCATGTTGAGAAGTGTGACTTTGAAGTGGCAGTGTACTATATCCAGGTCCTCTTTCTCTTCTTGGATGTCCCAAAGGATAGTTAGGGGCATAATGACTTGGAACTTGTGGGGGTGCAACAGCTGGAGGTGTCCGATATTCTTTAGAACCTTTACTCAATGTTCCTGTTGAAAAAATTCAAATGATTAATCACATTTCATTAGTCTTCATTCCATCAAAATTCTATTCATCCAAATCACTTGTAATCAGTATTCTGAAGGATTGCATATTGGAACTACAATCATTTTTCTTGGAGGGAAAATATTATTTTGTGGGATATTGTAATACATAACATTGAAGTCAAATAGTTGTGATTAGAGTTCAGTGACTGATTGAGAGGGAGAAAGAAGCAGTTGAAATGTGCCATGATTTTAGGTGCACAAATCATGAGAGTTTCTGATGGAAATGAGAATTTGCAATTCTAATTATGTATAATTCTTCAGCAATACTATCAATCTCTCTACTTTGCCCTATAGCTTGATAACCTTTGCTGACTACAAGACAGGAAAACTTATTAATGATCATATTGACACTTGTAAGTGTAAGAATGTCATAAGAACTTAACCATTATCAATTGTAAGTCTTACTAAATAGTACTTCATATTATTCATTTAAGAGATATGATTGTCAATTTACCAGTTCTTCCAGCTTGTGGTGGAGTGGGAGGTTTTGTAGTAGGAGCTGGTCCAACCATAGCAGAAGCTAATCCTGACCCTGTCGAAGATGCTTCCAAACTCTGGACACTGCTTTGACTTCCTCCTCTCTGTTGGATTTTGGAGCTGTCGTTTCCTCGCACACCATGACCAATTTCATCAAAAATAGTGTAGTCAATATTCCTCCTGACATACTTGATGGGTTTTTCTGGATTTGCTGGGGCAATGATTTTGTATTGCCTGGATGTCATTTTATTGGCTGTAAGTACACCTATTTCCCTTCTTGCCACTTTTTCTTTATGTATCATAACCGTTTGAGAGATATGGTTCATTTGGCTTTCCATTTCTAATAGCTGAGATGATTGTAAGTCGAGTAATTGTAAAAAGTTATAAGCTAATGTATTGATTTGGTAGGCAACACTAGCAAGAGATTGAGTTGTGTAGTTCTTTGTCTCCTCTAGAGCAATGCGTTTGTTTTCAGCTTGAAAATAATTAGCTTCGCAGTAATCAGCAACACGCTCTAAATTTGTATGACTGTCAGCAAGGTTGTTCCTTCCTTCAGGAATTTCCTGATGAAGTAGAGTGGCAAGTTCTGCCATTTTTGGGCTGAATGTGGAGAAGCTGCCTCCTATCTGTAACAAAGGATAGGGACTGAAACCAAGTAACTACAACAGAGCATTTCTTCAAAGTTGCTCGGATGACTGATCCTACATATCTAGTTTTTCTGAACTACAAAATTTAAACAGAGTATCCAAGGCAGACTGCAATGCTAGGGATTGCTGAAACTACTAGGACCTTCCATAAATATCCAAATTTCACCTGCTGACATTTGAGGTAAAGAAACAAAGGAAGTGCAGATTCCAAGAGTGTTTCAACTACATAGGCATTGTGGAACTCACTTATGCTTTCTCTGGCAACTAAAATGTATTGAAACACAAATTGCCACTAAATTCAACTTACCTGAATTTGCAAACCTTGAAAATTTGACACAGAGTAGATCACTCAAAGAGATGACTATTGATTCAAGAATCCGTACAAGCCATAATTGAGTCACATCACATAGCCATGGTGGCGTTAGCAGATCGGGTAAGAGATATTAGGGGACGAAATCTTGGAATCGAAGGCATGCTTTCTTTTAGCGCAGTATAAAGTTACATCTTGGGCTAAACAGATCATGGCCCTTTGAAAATTCGAGTAGTAAACACTTGTCCCTCGATGATGCCCAAAATGAACAAAGTGGCTGCTGCTGGGCCAGCAGTGCTGGCGACGAAGGAACGCTGTCCGGGGGAGGGGCGGAATTCTGGGGGCCCTAGAGCTCTTGGCTATAGGGGCACTATACAGTTTAAGCGCGACGCGCTCCAAGATCTCAGGGGCCCATGGATCCATAAAAAAAGTTACTTGATTGATTGCAAGTTGATAAAATTTGTCAGATTTGCTCACCTGGCAGGATTCAGCGCAGGCACCGAGGGGCCAAAACTCGTCGAGCATGACCGCCAGACATATACATGCATTTGCTTGATTTGATTCTCGCATCATAAAGCCGAGAGAGCTAAATTTCGGGATCAATTCTTTTTACCTTAGGTGTACATACATATCCATGTTCCTCGTTGCTGACAAATCCCTGTTAGAAAAAGAGTGTATTGTGTGCTCGATACTATTATTTGACCCCGATGCGCAGAGGCGTTTTCATGCGGTAGGGCTCGCGCGCTAGTCGACGCCTGCACGAGTTTCGCGAAGAAACGCATTTTCCGCACTCGAGCACGTAATATACTATTGTGGGCTTTGAATATTATTTTGCAGGCTCCGTCACATTTTGAGCCTGAAAAACCTGTTTGGGGGTAATTTTACTTGCCGGGACTCGAACCCACGACCCCCGCGAGTCTGTCATTGGAAGTCCAGGTCTCTATTATCCACTGCGCCATTCAATGCTAACACCAATGGCACGTAGAAAGTCTACTCAGCTGCTCGCATTTTTACATCATCAATTGACATCGAGAGAGAACTTGAATATTTCGTATTGCCAGAGTTACTTCTCGAAGAACTGTGAGAGAGACACATCAAATTTAAAAATCTCAGTCATCCGACGATAGCTCAAGAAGGCATCGTTTGCTACTCAAAAACGCAAACAAACCAGCTTGATCTGTGCCAAAATATCTTCTGACAATTGAATTCCACTCTGCCATCAAGCAGGAATCTGGCTGAAATGTAGATTTTCCTCACGAGCTTCCAAGGAACACTATAAGGAGCTCTTGGGAAACTTTCTGGAAGCTGTAGCAAGGAAGTTGGCGAGAGCTTCTTTGGAACTTTCGAGGAATTTGCCCAGAGCTATTGGGGAACCATCGGAGAACGAATGCGGAAGCTATCCGAAAACTATAGTGGGGACCTCTCTACGAACCAAACGTCAATCTCTATAAATATAGCTGGCCGAGAAATTTGACAATTTCCCGGGAACTCTCATAAAAGCTCCCTGAGACCTCTCTGAAAAGTTCTCTCAAAGTTCTAGGGGTACTTGAGACGTTGCCGACTGGGGCCTCTTTCATTTTTGAGGAATGACGGCGGTACTGTAATATTTTCAGTTTCGCACAGATTGTTGCTGTCGGTATCGAATTGCAGATAATACCGTCGTTGTTTCTCAATCTTTTCCTAGGAATACGAGACACTCAGCTACCACAGATTCTAGGGCCATGCAAAATGCGCAAATAAGGCTCCGAACCGCACATGTACCTTTCATTATGTGAAATGGGATATCAGCAAAAAAAACCACGAAGTTTTGTAAATCTGAATTTGCACAAATCAATAATCCATCTGAAATTTTCTGCAACTTTTTGAGGTCAAATAGATGAAGATAAGCGCTAGGATCGATGCAAATCCGAATAGCTCAGTGCCACGAGTACACGATGAAATGAAAGCTTGCTAAGTAAATAGAGAAGAAGTCAATAAATAATGTAGTTCTGTGGCGATAGTGGCGCAACGTGTTAGGTGCCCTGCTATCCATAGGCGGGATTAATTTTTTCCGATAGTTTATGATAGACATGGATGAAATCCAAGATGACGAATCGTTATTCGTGAATATAACGATATAGTGAAATATTAAAGCAACATGCACATGTGACGAGAAAAATCTATAATACGCGCATTCAGAAACTCATATTTTTAGCATTGCGCGGATCTTTGGATTCTAGGGATGAAAATCTTTCAATGAACTCCATGTTGACAGTTCTGCCGAAACTCAAGCCGAAACTGGCTCACTCTGAGTCCCAACCGATTTTAATGCGCACTAGCACTCTCGACTGCTTATCTAAAACAAATTTCTTGTACATTTTTTGGCACTCTCTATACTAATATCTGTATTAACCAGAATCAAGTTTGATGGGTCAAATTTTGCAAATCAAGGGTCCAAAGGCAACGCGGTGGAGTGTCTTCAACACTCATCGCGATATTCGACTCTACTTTATGGTGATGCGCGTGTAGCTTTCCCAAGAGGTTTCCGGGTAATATGACCACATTTTGACATCTCCTGGCCGGACGCATCATTCTTGTCGGTTTCGAAGGGACTCATCTTCATATAAACATTTTGTCTCCTAGTTTTGCGTAAATGTACGAGTCATATATGAAGGTACCAATATCGTCATATGGCTGAAGGGCATATCGCAGCTGCACAACGTCTGGATTTTATGAGGAATTGGGAAAAAATCAAGGGCATAATGCCGAAGTTTTTAAGCCAACTAGAGGTCTGTACAAGTAGTCGTTTTTATAAAAAGTGTGCAAAAAATTTGCGAGACGAGCGGGCCGCGGATGTTCGAGCTGGACTCGCAATTTTTGTGCACATTTTTTTGCGAAAACTACTGCTTCTACAGACCTCTAGCTAGCTTAGAAATTTCGGCAATCGATCGGATTAGATTCGACTTCTCTTCATTTGGCTCCATTTTGCCCCACTTTCCTATGAAATCCATTTTATTGTCATCTGCTATTTGCAGCCCGCGCGGCCGCGTCGCATAGAATCTCGACTATCGAGAAAAATCAATACAGCCATCAACTATAAGATCCAGTCCCTGTGACATACCTATTTTATAAGAGTATCAATTTCGTGGCCACCTATAATTATATTAGTGGTATTAAATGTTATCAATGAGGAAACGTTTTCACGATACTTTTCCGAATTGTATGGGAACTTCCAACCAAACGACAATTCCCTGGCTGTAAACTTGGTAGCAAGAACGGTTAATCACGCTGAAGATCCACAAGAGTTATAATGACAAAATTTCTAAGTGAAATTTCGCGAAATCTCTCGGTCTTCTCGATTCAAGTGACTATTCACTCGAAAATATTCAGAGAATATGTTTTCTTAGTTTGGATACTCTATAGATAGAACCTAGTGGGGAAGTTTGCCTCAGATACTCATCGGGAGTAGATTTTTGACCCTTGTCCACTTTTCATCCTGAACCGAGCCATTAGTTCCGTCGCAACTGCTGCGAGTAAATCCGATGCAAATTCAATAGGTACACGGAAGAATCTAGTTTCATTAAATAATATAGCTATTTCGCGCATCATTCTGGGATTCTCATTCGGAGATCGAATCTAGAAAATGAATGAAACTTCAATTTTATTTCAGCTAACGACACGTCTCTCAGAGGCTATATAATATTTCACGAGCTGAAGCCCTTCAACGCTTCAAGTTGCAATTCCGTCAGGGGTCGGTCAACTGTCTCCAGATATCAAATCCAGCAAATTCTGAAAGTCATGCGACTAGTTTATCAATTGATGTTCTTTCGTAACCAATTATTCATTTGGATGGTGGGGTCAAGAGTTCCTGTATGATGATACTCGCAGAATTCGGGTTATCGGGTTTAGGACTTTTGTTCAATGCGAACAGTTTTGAAAACATTACAATGGAAATGAGCACATTCTCGATCGAGAACTCGTTGCAATTGAGCAGACAAATATGATGGAACTAGTCCAATATCGTGTATCTCATCACCGAAATTTCAACCAGGACAATAAAATTAATATTCATATAAGAAACTCTAAATCAAAATAGTTATTATCAAATAGATTGATGATTGTGAGAGAAGTTTTCTGACCATTGAAATTGAGATACATTTCCAGAGAGAAATTGACACTTTTACATTGCAATTTTGGAGAAAGTCATTGCATTTTCCAATATCAATTCTAAAAGAGGTGCCTTCAAAGTAAGTTGACTTTCATTTTGAATACACAGAGTTCAGATCAGATCAATGCCAGTCATATCATATGACTATGAAGCTTAGTTGATTGGTGATGATGCATCTTGATCTACTTTGATATTATTACCCAAAATGATCATAGGCATCTCCCAACAGTATGAGACTTATTTGCTTGGTGATTTTTAAAATATGTATGATTATTTCAAATCCATGATTGTAATTTACATATGAATTGATCTATCATATATATAAAAATATAATAATTAGTGATATCACTATCTTCATACATTACACTCTAACTTGATATTTAGCTAGAAAATAATTTAGCACAAATGGGATAACAGAGTTGCCACACATCACGTTTTCTTGAAGTATTCTCTACAGTATTCAAGGTCTTCTGGTATTATTTGTTTAGCATTTTCTAATAAACTTCTGATATCCAGAATTTGGAAAAGTTTGGGATTTAAAAGAGAATTCTCACTACCATGCTGATAATCTAAAGCAACTGCTACACAATGTGATGAATCAAGTAATGATTCTTCAAAAATCCATGGCTGTTTCTCACTATTTATGAATAGATCTGAGTCTGTAATCACTTTATCATCTTGCAAACTTGACTTGAATAAAAAGTTTATAGTACCCAGTCCTATGGACAGTCCTTTCCCAATAGCTTTCATATAACTTTCCTTCAATGCCCAATTTCTACAAAAGTTAGTTATCTGACATTGCTCAGAGTACTGTGGATTTCCTTTTATCTGCATCCACTCAGAAGAAGAGAAATTCCTGCCCATGATTCTAAAAAATTCTTGCAGTGTCTTTCCACCAGTGTACTCAAGTTTCATGACATCAACTCCAATGCTACCATCACAAACTTCCCCAGCAAGCACTGTGAAAGACCCATGATGAGAAATGTTGAAGCTGATTGGAGGTGAACCAGATTTACCATTGTAAATTGGCTTGTTGTTTTCATCTCTTGATAGAATGATTGAATTGTATGACAAACCAGTATAATCGCTTATAAATTTTCGTATCAGTAGTCGTCCAGCCAATGAAGCCTTAACATCTTTCTTAAAAACAAATCTTCCTATTCGATTTTTCTCCTCTAGTTGTAGGCATGATGACGCCAGTAAAAATTCTTGTTCTGTAGGTTCCCATTTAGCAAAATTGAAAGCCCATCTCACACTAGACGCCATTTGCATTAGTCAAGGTATGAGTGCGACATCCTTCTAGCATCTGAGAAACAAATGAATTTGAAGACATCTGATTTAGAATTTGCAAAGAGCCAAGAATCATAGATTACGTATCAACAGTTGATAATAAATGATGTAATTTTCTTGATTAATCTTCAGAAAATTGCTTACAATAAAAATAAGCTCCATTGGATTCAATAAATTGAGCCAACCCAAATCTCATCGATTGTTTCAGCAAATTAAAATGTTTGAGCACGGGAGAAAATGATGAGTCATCTGGTTAATACTAGAATTTGCTTGTATACCAGTTTCAGGGATCCTGAGCTCTGGTAATGATCACCATCAGTGGTGGAGGCAGTTTGATATCATTTTCTTATTTGGCTTGTCAAAACTTCTTCTGACTACCTTAGAGCTGACGCTAATTCTCCTTGTTCTCAATCATGCATTTTAGCCATGGGTGACTTCAAGATTGAAATGAAGTAGAAACCTCAGAATCAAAAGTAGATCCAAAGAGATCAACTCCCTCAGTTGTGGCAATTCTAAGCCATTCTAAATACATTTTCAACATATCCTCTGTGCATTGGCTTTACCGCAATAAGTAAACGAGCATATCTGCTCTCGTAATTTCGTCTTATACCTTTTTGAAACGTTCCAACAGGCAAGTGTAACAGTTTTTTTAACGTTTCACTTTTTTTAGTTTCGTTATGTGGAACAAAAAGCAAACATCCCAAAGCTGAATCGGTATTGGCCTTGCCTTTTCAATCTTGTCAGTGATTGGTTGAGGGCAAGTGAGCGTCTGTTTCATCATCCGGCGTACAAAAACTACTCTTGTCAAAAAATAACGACATAATTTCCTACTGTTATCGAATTTGAAACAGTAGTTCATCGGTGTTCACTAATACATATGAGATTTACTCAAAAATGTATATCAAAGAAGAAAAAAACAGTTGTGTGAGTGATAAGTGGGGGCAAGGAAGCTGAAACTGCTGAAAGAGAGAGATGAGGAGAGCGGGATCCAACGTTACAAGATGGTCACCGAAAAGAGACAGAATGATCAACACATACCCAAGCGAAACCGCTAAATGCATCCGCTTCGACTGTGTGCAGCAGTGTGCATGAGTTTGCAGTGGAGGCTAGCCTCGGAGCGTGTCGATTAGGCAGTGTTCGAATAATAAGTCTCATCAAACATGTAAACCGGCATATGTGATCACCCGATACATGTGATCTTAGTGAGTAAACATTTTGGGATGATTACCGGTACAACACGTTCGCAGTGAAGTGCCGACGACGAAAGCTGAACCGCCGCAGCCGCGGATGCCCGCGCCCGAGTCTGATGGTTCCCCCCGCGCCGCAAATCCAACCTCGATCGCGTCGTCTCAAAGTGGTGCGGGTTTTGCACAGTCAGTAGGCCTCGATTCGAACCGTCAAATGTGATTTTGAATTGATATCGGTTTTAGCCTCTCATGAATACATATCTTAGCGCGGGCAAGGTGTGATGGATACTCTCGATCATAATGGCGGGAACGCCGAGGTAGCGCGCGGAGATTCTAACCTCGAAAATTTGTTGGTGTCGGACGAGCCAGACAAGCAGTGCTCCGAAGAGAACAAGCCCCTTGACGAACAAGAGCTCAACGGCGAGCTGAAGTCGTCACCCGGCAAGAAGTTGGGCTCACCCTCGGCCAAGAGAAAATTGCAGCGCAGATCCAAGACCAATTCTAACAGTGCGCAGAGTCCCATTAAATCCCCACCGCTGAATTCACCATCAAAAGTTGTCAAGAGGAAGAGTTTAAATGATGGAGAAATGAGTTCATGTGATTCTGAGGACTTCATTGGATTTGGCCCAGAAGAACAGAGAATCAACGAGTCTCACAGTATTATTTTAGAGAAACTCTTAGGTAACCAATTGCTAATTTGATGTATAATGTGAGGAAACTTTTAATCATGCTTTTAAACCATAATCAAAGAATAATTGTTTCTGTCAACAAGATTAATTATGGGTTCCAGCATACCTTCATTTATGATGAATTTTCAGTATTACTATTCTGTTGAGGTATCTAAGACTGAATCAACCAGATTCTTTGCAAATTTTTGATTCTTGCCTATATGCATATTTCATTATGTATGTCTAGAACAATATCCGGGAATGTTTGCTGAATGATGACCAATGGGACTGTATTCCTGGTTCACAATATTTTTGTAAACTCTGTTTGACCCTTGAGTTGTTCTGTGCCATTCAATCAGTCTAGCTAAATAACCCCAAAAAGGCGTTGATAGAGCTTACTAGAAAAAAAAAAAAAAAAATTTAATCAGTCTATTATAAACTGTCATCCTCTCTATATTAATATCATTTTTCAGTCACTATGAAAATTTAAGTGATTAACATTTCATGTCATAGTTGAGAATCTTTTCAAAATTGAATCAAGAATTGTCACTCAAAGTAATAATATGGTTTCATCTTACTGAATAGCATGAATTGGCTCTTTAAACATTATCAATTGTCGACTTGAGTCTGGTATTTTTGCGAGCTGGTGTGAAATTTGTGATTGAATCTGGATTATTCATATCAACAAATTTATGATTAATCAATCGCAAGACTGAATTAAAAACTTGATTCTATTGGAAGTGTATACCTCCATGTATTTCATGATCTGTATTTTGTTATTTCTCAATCACGAGTTGGGATATATCTGCTGTCCTAAGTTCAAATGTCATCTCCCATCTATTACAACTAATGCCCATATTATTTACCATTAGTATTAACATATTTTTCAGGTGGTGCAGAGCCAGTCAACATATCTCCACCAAAACGTCGAAAACTGATCACAATGCCTGCAACAATAAATATGAAGAATGCTGACAGTCTGATTGATGAGGCTGATTACAACAGCACTGACTCTGAGGACCAGAAAATGGTCATCGAGTCGGACCCCTTTAATGTGACTACAGATGGATCATCTCTTAAATCAGAAAAATCTGCAAATAGCAGCGTTTCTATCAGTTCTGTCAGATCAAGAAAAAGTCGTACACCTCGTGGCGCAAGTCCTGGTAATGCTGTGCGACAAAAAGCGTCAGTTGATGTAACCAATCCCATATTCCGAGAACCATTCAATTATGGATGGAAACGAGAGTTGGTTTACCGAGCAACAGGTCAAACTGAACATTCACTCAAACGGATGGCTGATATCTACTATTACACACCTGAGGGTAAAAAAGTCAGAAGCTACAGAGAAGTTGTTGAATTTTGTGAGTATCAGCAAATATCTTAGGAACTCACATTCTTGGGTGCGGTCAAGATAATAGAATTTCAAGAGATCAACCAAGCAAACTAATTTGTTTTGTTCTCTTGCAGTAACAACCAGTGAATTGACAATTGACAATTTTACGTTTTTCAAAGAACCTCTGGGTGTAAATGACCCTGAAAAAGAAATCATCCGTGATGCTAAGAAAGGAAAAGTTTGTAAAAAAATTGTTCCTAATAGCTTTTCCATAAATAGTTTAATTTATTGATTCCTCTCTTCTCAGGAAATTTATACAAGCAAACCAGCTGTAAAAACTTTGAAAAAGAACTTAGAGACGCCACCAATGAAGAAAACATCACCAAAAAAGATGGATAAAGTTACACCGTCAACATCAAATAAAATTTCTCCTAAGGCGACTAAAGCACAATCCACATTCAAAGTGAAACTACCAAATAAGAAGGGTACTCCTAAAAGTGAGACACTGATTATATCTTGACTTGTAGTATTCCCAGAATTATGATTCCCGGATTCATGCTAATCTTAACATCTCGAATCTCCAGAAGAAATCAAATCGCCTCCAGTGTCTACAGTGCCAAAAGAAGTACCCTCTACATCTCAATGGAATCTTCCCACCGGTAGAAGGAATCAAAGTATCACAGATAAAAATGCTTCACTCAAACCGGTCAAATCGTCCAAGTAAGTAATTATCTTGCCTTCACAGGAAATATTTCATCTAAAAAGCTCCGTTTGCTTTACCTGACTGTAGGTTTATTCGATTATCGCGGTCAGACCTAATCTGATCTGGTCTGATCATCGGACTTCTCTTTCTACCTCCATTGTAGTGAGAAAGAGGTCCGAGAGATCAGACTTGGTCAGACCGATAATCGAAAAAACCTCCTTTTGCGTGTGAATATTACGGCGTTTTTAGGATTAAAATGTGTTCATGATCCAACTACAACAATGCCTACAAGCTCTTCATTTTTAGTAAGTCCCCACATGAGCATATTCAGGCACAAATGCCTTGGACAGCTAATCCTCTCATTTGATTCAGAATGGCCAACTGCGTTACCCAAGTTGAGTGCCAAAATTTGCATGAGGATTCCCACAATACAAAAAATTTTGACCTAATAATTTTTCCTCATATCCCATTTTCCTCATTTGATTATGATCAGAACACATGTCTGTATTGATTGATTGACAACCAAAAATGATTCAATGAAAGTTGATTGCAACTTCCTATACATTTGCTAGTCAATTCGTTATTAATGATAATATTGGGGTTGGACTCTGCTTCGTAATTGAAGAGAATCATTGTCCATTTGAATCAATACCTTCATATAATACTGGTCAACAAAATGTCGGGGTCGGAATAACGCATCAACTAGGCGAGGTTCTTCTAAAGCATTTTTATTCGACGTAGAAACCGGATCCGCGACCCCTACACGCTAGGGTTTTGTTCCAATCGCGAATTAAAAAACACCGTGGTTAGGGGTTTTCACTAACTTTTCGAATTGATCATTTTAGTGGTGATCTTCTTTAATCGGACAGAAAATATCTTTAAGTACGTAATCCTGTGTATTTTGACCTTTTGAACAATATGCTGATGGTTTCGCAACGCTAGAATGCATCTGAAACGAGATATGAGCATATAACTCGAGTGGCTGTTGCTAGATTTTACGAATTTTGCCATGTTCAAAAATTCGCCAAATAAACTGCCAATGAGATTTCAGAGATGGCAAGGGCACATTTTCTTTGTTCGTAAGTGTAATTTTGAGGAAAAATATGGCCAACATCTGCCACAAAAGTGGGGCGAGTATGAAAGCGTTTCGGGAGGTGAAATTTGACACTTTTTATACGTCAAAGCTAGCAGGCACTTGACGCGTTTCTACTGGCAGGTATTAGCAATGTTTTTTTTTTCATTCTGGAAGTACTCGCGTAAACGGAATAATGTGACCATGCTAGTTCCAAAGTTTGTTTTTTTGGTCCATTCGGTGAATTTTTAAAGTTATATAATAAAATTCGTCGATATCAGTGGAATTCTCCCAATGTTACTATTTACACGGCCCTTTAAAATTTCGCCAAATGGATCAAAACTGAGATTTTTGATCTAGCAGGGTAGCATTTTGCTCGTTTACTCATGTGCTTTCGAGATGAAGCATGACCAATATCTGCCAGGAAGATGGGTTGAGTGAAGAATTATTCGAAGTACCTGCTTGATTTGACGTATAAACCTTGTCGAAATGCATCTCCTAAAAACGATTCTCCTAAAAACGCCCATACCGTCTTTGTCGCAGATATTGGCGATATTTTTCCTCAAAACTATATATACAGGCAGTTTATGAGAGCAAAAGTTTGTAGCAATCAAAAATTCATCGGAAGTTTGATGTAGTCGGGAAAAAGTCGAAAAATTATCGAAAGTTCAGCTCAACTTCATGTAAACTCGAAAAATTTTCGGTCAATTTGGCAAATATTTAAAGATTTATAGCAAAATTCGAACTATCTGCTTTCAGATACATTTTAGCCTCTTGAAACCACCGGCACCTTGTTCAACAGCTCAAAATACACGGAATTACGTACAGTACTCTGCATAATCATAGGATCGTCAATAGGTGACTAAAATGGCGATATCTCCGAAACCCTTGGGTCTACGGAAATCCAATAAAAAGCATTGGAAAGACCATAAAAAAACTATTTTTCTATGCAGTCGGGAGAATTCTTAGTCTAGCTTTTCTTGATCATAATTTACATTGAAAATTCGATTATTTTTTTATCTCATTCAAACATCTGTAATTTTTACGGATGACCCAGCTCAAAAATTCCAACTTATGTATACAGAGCTGCGCTTCGTTCTAGGGGATGTCATATTTGACCCCCGCTGCCACCTAGCGTAGATCAGAGGTTCAATCCCAATAACTTTTTCACCATAGCCCTCTTGTCGCCAAAAATGTCAATCCAGAGACTCTCATTTCCATTGATTTCGCGCGATTAACCTCGGTTTGCGTCAACAAAAGTTGAAATCTGTATGGTATTTATAGAGTTGTTGTGGGAACCAAAACAGATTGATGAACATTAGGGCCTCGTATAACTCAAATTTTGCATGCGAACGCGGATGTAACGGCTTTATCACAAATCTCAATAACGGTCTCATGATTTCACACTGATAGACATACCGAAAAACGCATTGCATAATTTCTTCCATAGTTTTGAAGATGTCCGCATTTTTTCAACTGTCCATTTTCCTTCCATGTCTTGGTTGCGCTCAAGTTAGTGTTATATCAGGTCGAATATGGTTTTGAAAACTTGATTTGATTCTCACAATCTATAGGTATGACTCTTCGCTTGCCACCAATAGCTGGTTCATCGTCATTGAGAAAGATTAATCCTGCAAAATCAGGTCTTGATTTCAGAATTTCCCATCACTTGATCTAGACCAATTTTAACCCATTCACTATACAGCAGTCCCCAGAGATGAAAAAAATCAGATTTAGTCTAAATTAGGGTGTACTAGGTCTAAAATGAAGAGACAATACCCCACAGATTTTTTTTGTATCCATCTAATATGAAATAACGAGTGTCCAATATATAGGACAAATATAGTGAGCGCCCTCCACAGTTTCGATAGGTGTAAATATCCAAATCCCAGGTTATAAATGAGTCATACCGAAAATAATTGAGCGAAGAAGA
>JAPYYZ010001149.1:7213-23477 GCA_030522705.1 Eretmocerus eremicus
CAGTATGAGAAGTGGTATCGTTTTTCTCTCACCAAAAAGTATGGCCGAAGCACTCGAAGCCGCCGAGAAGGCCGAGAGCTTTGCCGCAAGTCTCAATATAAGCCGAGCAGGAGTACATTTCACTAGCTCAGAACAAACTCATGAACATAAACCACAGACTTCTGACAATAGTAGACAGAAGCAGGTAACTTTCATGGATCGGAATGATCCAAGAATTCACGTCCGAAATAGGACACCCCACCATTACGACAAGAATGGCGTAGCTGCTCCACCCCCTCTGAGGTACGATTCCAACCGACGAATTATCGCTCGCCCTAATGTGAGCTACTCACCCCAAAGCTCAGCACATCCTAACCCAAATAGACGCTCCTCTTCCCCGGGACCTCGTCCAAACTCACCACATCCACGTTCGTCTTCTCCTCACAATAGGTCCAATTCTCCTTACAGATCCCAATCTCCCTACCAATTACAATCGTCCCATAAACCACGATCCCCTTACCAAAATTTCCCTTCTGTACCGTATCCATTTCCTCCATTTCAAGGATATTACCCATACTATTCATACCCTTTTCAGCCACCTATGCATCCCAGTTATGCCCCATATCCCAATCAGGGATGGCAACCCACCAATTCTCAACGTAACTCTCAATCGACAAGATCAATTGGAGGGCAGCATTTAAACTCCCAGCCTGCCCGCAGTCAGAACTCGACCGCGGGCAGGCCAGCAGCTTCACAAATCAAAGTCATGAGCGTGAGCGACTACGAACAGCCAAAAGCCCAGGGATCGGTCCAATGATCAAAATTCAGCATGACATCCTTTCATCAGGAACCAGTCTTGTATACTTAGTCACGGAAGCAGACACCTGTACAGTCAGTTTAAAGTCCCTGAAACGATACGTAAAGATGGATGCATCGCGAGTAATTCGAATCATCGGAGTTACCGCGGATTCTGTTTATGCGCTCGGAGCGATCAAGACTTGCATTTTTGGGAAAGAGATAAGGTTGCACATTCTTCCCCCCACTTGTGTCGTCAAGTACGATATCATATTAGGTTCAAACGACTTCAGAAAATATGGAGCCTGGATCCTATTTGACAAAACCGTAATATCTTTTGAAGGAGATAGAGATTGCCCCATTCCTTTCCTCCTTCCAAAACCTGACCTCGATTCCTCAGATGACGAAGATGCTGACATAGACGAAGAAGAGATCTTTTTCCATCCGATGACTGATACAATCATATTACCCAACCGAAGACCCGACCACATTCGACGTCATCTTCACAACTCGAACGGTAACTTCGGTCCTAAAACTCTATTGGAGACAGAGAACACGCTCTTATCTAAAGACGCATTACCTGTTGACAACATCTCTATCGAAAACGATCCAAACATGCCCGAACCGCTGACATCTAATACATACGACGCGGAGTTACACACGAATAGCTCATCGTTACCACCCAAAACGCCTGTAACCCAAGTAACTCAGTTACCACCCAATTGCTTTGATAATGAATGGGAAGAATAACCGTACCACCATAGCAATGCCCGCGAAGATACGGCGGGTGCCGCGAGTATTTTTCAAATCACTGTCCCAGCGAGGATAAAATTAGCAATTCCAATAAGAACCAACTCTAAAGACGGCGAAGCATATACCGCGAATCAACACAAGGAAAGGGGTATTCTTAGGAAAAGCTGCCGTAACTGTCTCAAATGGAACGTGCTATGCTATGGCTATCAATACATTAGATGATGATATCACATTGGAAATACCCCCTCAAGAGCTAGAACCTTTCGACCTCGAGGGCTCCGAAGATTTTTTCGACTCAGGACCTATATCAGACAAGCCACACACAAAATTGCCTAGGAAAGAACGAGTCAAATTCATAACAGAATCTTTACTCCGATCCCATCATTGCCGGCACGGACAAATTATTTAGAACGAATCATAAGGGAATTCCGTCATCTCTTCATGTTACCTGGGGATACACCTCCTAGGACAACCTATGTTCGACACCAAATCCCTACAACCGATAGCAAACCTACCGTGGCCGAACAATACAGATATCCACCATCCCTTTACAAAGAAGTACGAGAACAGATTTCCAATTCATACAAAATAATGTTATTCAACCCTCCAATAGTCCATGGGTTAGCCCACTTTGGATCGTACCGAAGAAACCGGGCCCAGATGGGAAGAAAAGATCCAGATTGGTCATCGATTTCAGACAATTGGACGAGAAAACAGTACCGGACGCGTATCCTTTACCCAATATCCAGGAAATATTGGAACTCATGGGCAAATCCAAGTATTTTTCAGTTTTCGATTTCGTCAGCGGTTTCCACCAAATAGGAGTCGAACCTTTAGATAGAGCCAAGACCGCATTTCGAACACCTTTCAGTCTTTTTGAATGGATTTGCATGCCATTCGGCTTGTGTAACGCACCAGCCACTTTCCAGAGGCTCATGGACCACATCATATTAGGTCTGCAAGGAATTGAAATCTGGGTGTATTTAGATGACATCCTGATCTTCTCAAATTCCCTTAAAGAACACCTTTCCAAGGTCACTGAAGCGTTCAGACGACTCTCAGACGCTGGAATGAAATTTCAGCCAGGAAAATGCGAATTTTGGACACCTGAGGTCAAATACCTGGGATTCATAATCGATAAACATGGAGTGAGTCCAGATCCTGTGAAGTTAGACGCTGTAAGCAACTTCCCTGTATCAAAAAGACAGGAGAATATAAAATCATTCCTAGGGCTTGCAAATTATTATCGACGATTCATCAACGATCTCTCTGAGAAAGCCAAGCCAATGAATGACTTTTTGTCAAAGAACACGAAGTTTGAATGGGGAGAGGAACAACAAAACATTTTCGAAACCGTCAAAAGGGCCCTGTGTGAAGCTCCAGTATTAATCCCGGCTGATTTCAATAAACCCTCAAGCCTCACTTGCGATAGCAGCAATTTTGCCATCGGAGCAGTTCTCAGTCAAGGAGAACCAGGCCGCGAACGACCAGTGGCATACATGTCAAAATTTTCATCAAAAGCTGAAAAAAATTATTCAGCAACAGAAGAGGAATGCCTTGCGGTCGTCGCTGCTGTGCAGTACTTCCGCCACTACCTTCATGGTCGCCATTCCACCATCTATGGTGATCACGAGCCTCTAACATGGATTGAATCGATCAAAGATCCAATGAGCAGACTGAATCGTTGGAGAAAAACTACGAGGCTATACTCACTTTTCCGAATACAAGCCGGGGTTGCAAAACACCAATGCTGACGCATCCTCCCGTAATCCCCCCGATCAACAACACTCTCCAAATTCTACCTCAAATCCTACCATATCTGATGGGGGATGTTTATGTACCAATGCCAATTCCGACTCCGACAACGACACTGACTGCTCATCTACATCTGTGGAAAAGCTCCCTCTAATCCTCCGACCCACAAGAACATCACTACGCAGAGCAGAGAATGCTTCGGAATAGATCAGATTCCGGCTCATTTTCAGCAACTCAGCCTAGGCGCAGATGTGAAAAGGGCTCAAAATCCGAACCACCAGAGAGACCCGCTAATATGTCCGCCGGACAAGGAGACCTTGACGGCAGCACCGTTGCGAAACGATTAAAACTTAGGAGACGAGGCGGAAATATTCCTGGACATGCTACAGGTTCAGCTCCTCGCAACAAACCTGAAGTCCCTCCAACTGAGTCGGCGGAGACATCTGATACTACTAACAGTGAGTAAGAAGAAGAATCAAGTCTCGATACCACTCCCATACCATTGAAGAACAGATCCTTCCCACCTGAACTTTTGGATCAAGAGGACCAGGAAGCCTCATCCGAAGAGTCGTCATCAGACAAAGACAACCTCCAAGGGAACGACACCGGAACTAGCAAAGGAGAGGACCAACCACAATCAATACAGCGTAAGCCCAGCATGCCCCCTAACATACAACCCTCCTTGCATCGCGCCATGAACGATCCGGACTCCTCTTCTTCCTCAGACGAAGAATTTCAACCAAACTTTCAATCCATTAAAAGATGGTCGAAAGAAATCAACAGCGGTGAAAGAACACCAACACTCACCGCGACTCCAAAACAAAAAGGGAATGGAACATATTGGTGGGATAGTGGAGGAATCACCAAAGACCCTACGCACTTGTCTTTCTCCGAATTAGATTTGGATTCCCCCCGAGCGGAAGAATCCAGAGGTTCCACCAGTGGCCCCGACGTGGCGTGCCACGTGTCAAGCGTGGCCCACCAGTGGCGGCCACGGTGGCCCACCGGTGGGATGTAACGTCTTCCACTTGGGGGCACTGCGTGGCGCCGCCGCGGCGTGGCCGCCACTTATAAAATTTTTGTATCTATTTTGAAAGAGCTAACTTCCAAAATCTGATGTAATCGAGTATCTCCGTACGAAAGCAAATTACGGCGTACAATTTCCTCAATTCTCGAGGTAAAATTAAACGACGGATAAGCAAAAACAGTGATTGTATTCTAACGTGGATACCAATGATCGACGGAGTTGACGTTTAGTCTCCACAATGATGGAAAAAATATCTCATTTGCGCTTGGTTTTCAATAAAACATGTGAAAACTTGGCTTCACCGGCCAATAAACATTGATTCATATCAAAAATACTTTATTAAGATCATCAAACTCAACGAAGATAAATAAAGTAATCTCACAGAATTGTCTTAGCCGATAGAATAAATTACCATTATTCCAAAGAAAACCGAGATCAGCTCCCACAAATCTGTGGATCATAAGCACGGACATTTTTGGATTTTGACTGAGTGATTCATCATTCTATGAGAAGGACCAAACCAATACAATATCATTCTTTATCTTGACCATCTTTGGATTTTCTCGTCCTCTCAGACCGACCACCTTCCCAATCTTTTACTCCGAGCATGACCTTGCTCAGACTGTCTTTCACCACTGCTTCCTCTAAACTGAGCTTGACACGAACCTCACCTGTGAATGAAAAGGGGCTTCATAGAAACCATCTCAAAAGTACGAAAACATGATGATAAAACACGTTACAGCTTGGTATTCGTACCGTAAAGTCATTTTCCGAAATTGGTTTCGATGAAAACTTTCTTACTACTATTCTCACTCTTTTTTAGAGCAACGTAGTTGTCATTCAATACTACTTCACGAAAGAAAGACTTCAGGATCTCTCGGATGGAAGTCCTGCCCGCCTTTTGTGGATTCGTCATGACTTCGAAATATTCCAATTGAAGTATCATAATGAATCATCATTACACAGAGATTTGAATTGATCAGGATTCGTCGATATCATTCAAAGTAAAAACACTTCTTACCAAATTTTGCTTAATAGAAAGACCAGTGAGACGCCCGTCAAAATTCTCAAAATCTGTTAAAGTAGTGAACGGAAGGACTAAATTATGTTTAGTCTTCAGATCGTCTAATAAGACAATATTACGCCCTTTGGTCGATTCATCAACCGACAAAAGACTTTTCATCTCAGCTAGAGAAAATTGGTTCGCAGAAATCTGTTGAGATTGACTATTCAAACGTCGTGAGAGCCATTCTCTCAAATCTGTGGAATCAATTCGAAATATTTATAACAAAATGAGTTGATAAGAAGTATGGTGCAGTTTCATTCATACCCTCAATGTCCTGTTTAGTAGCGAGTTGGTTCATCTAAATTGGCGTTACCTCAATAATTCCATTTCAATCTGTTAGCATCAGCAGTAATAGTAGAAGACTTGGGGGCATTATTTACATGATCACAGCCTTCAACAGTGATTTCTTTGTCAAATGTAGGTTCAATTGCGAGAGTTTCATCATTAACTTCAGACATGGAAGAATCCTCAACATTCTCTATATGGTGAACAGGCGGGACTTCTAATTCTGAAGGATCTTGTGCGGGATTAGAGTTTTTAGAATTATCACAATTGTCCACTTCTTGACGGGTGATGATTGAATCAAGCACATCTTTGGCAACTGGAAGTTCATTTCAAAAGATGAATAAAACAGACAAAATATTGTTTCAGAGATAAGATTTTACTCACTATACACAGATTTGGATATATCATCAGTCATTGGTTCTGCATTATCTTTAGTGTAACTTTTCTTCAATTTTTCAGGGCTAGACGGTTTATCGATTCTACCGCCAGTCTTCCTAGTCCTCAATTTTCTCTTATTTTGAGCATTTCCAGTACCTGCTGTGTATCATTGTTCATCAATCATTTCCTTTCCGGAGGGATGAGTTTCATTTTGGAACAAAATTTCGAGGAGCGAAGGGACAAAATATTTCTACAGAGTGGCTGAAGGACTGCCATATTGAATGAGACATAAGTGATGAATATATTTTTCATTCACTAAAATCAAAATAAGGGTCATACTTTTCACTTGATGGAGTGTGAACAAGACATACATTCTCTATTCGATGAGACTCAACTCACAACCGTATTCCTCATTCAATGTGGAAATTCAAGGACCAATGCATATTTTTCATCCAAAGTTCATGCTTGAATTAATTCCTGAACTCGCTTGGCGATTCATTTTTGAAATTTTCTCTCACCTGTGCTCTCAGATTCCACTGATTTAGCAGGTGATTGACCCGCATGATTCATCTCATTCTTAATTGCATGTAGAAAACTCACATTTATTTCTGTGCCTTTCATCATTTCTCGTGAGAAAATAGTAGGATGCTGCGCCAAACTTGGTACATGAGCAGGATTGAGCGATGTGTTCTCAAAGGCCATCAATTTTTTATCCTTTTCCTCAACTCTGCTGGCATTTCCCAGTTTCGAATATTTTTTGTTATACTCTTTCAAAATCTGTTGAGCCTGTTTCTGAAAGGTAGCAGTCAGTGAAGGGATGAACTTTACATGAGGAGAACACAGCTGATCTGGATAAATATTTGAGACCATTACCTGTTTCTTCCAATGTTCTGAGTATAGGATAGCTTGGCCATGAAAGAGGAGCAGCGACTCGATTCTTGAAAAGATCCTGAAAAAGATCTGCATCTTCACCCTCACGAGGGGGAAAAAGGTATCTCACAATGATCACCTTCTCCTGGTGATCAAAATCAATCCAAGTAGCTGGAGCTATAATGAACTTTTCAACCCTATTTGAGCCCTCGTCGAGTTCCAGAATTCTGAAGTTATTACTATTTCCATTACTGCACATCTGTAATTGAGGAATATTCTAATGGAATAGAATGATTGCCATGGACTTGAATGCAATAATTTTTGAAAGACAGTTCAACAAAATCATGCAGATAGATGGTAACAGATAAGGAGGGAACTCTTCGAACTTGATTTTCATCATTCCGCTGGATTGAGAAGGTCTTTAACATTTAAGCACAAAATTGAGATTCTCCTGCAAATGTAAGATTTCATTCACAACACTGTGGCATGGAAAGTGAATTCAGTCCATGCTTTGGGTGAAAAACACAATACAGAGGTTAAGATCAGCATTTGGCTCAGATGGTCAGCGGATATGAAGATTACAAGTAGAGCATCCATTGTCGAGGAGTTCTTGAGGAAATTCACTGCATACCTTTGAGAGTGTCTAAATCAAAAGCCGGAGTCTCCGGTAAAGTTGCCCAATATCATTTAGGTTACAGTGTTCAATCAGCTGTGATCTCAGAGCTTCCATATTTACACGGATCAAGCGAGGGCTGAACCGTGTCTGAGACGAGGCATCAGCATGAGCGGCCTCGCGTGACGCGCCACGCGGTGCCCCCGAGTGGAAGGCGTTATACTTCTGTACATAAGCCACCTCGGGCCACGCGTAGGGACACCCGTTTCCCATGCGTAGACCACGCGTCGAAGCGTGGCGCAGGCGTGGAAATTTCTGATCGAGCCCCGATTGTGTCCTGGAGAAATCTACATCTTCCTTACCAGCGTACCTGGGGGAAGAGCCAGTTCCCAACGAAATTGTGGAAGATTGGGTCGCATATTCTTTCCTACCACCAAAAGCGCCCCCAATACCAGATGCTATGAAAGCAAAAATATCACCCTCAAGGAGAATTATCCTGAAATCTACTCCGTTACCGCTAGCTGGGAGTGCAAGGAGTAGATTTCCGAGTTTCTGGGAAACACTCACAAGGGGAGACCAAGACCTCCGGGTGACCAATCTGCACCAACATTTTTTCACAGATTCGTACCACCTAGCATATGAAGAATCTAGAGTATCTCCTGTCAATGGGCACTCTGTTCCAAGATACAGCTATAGACATCAGCATTGCTCATATAGACCTGTGTTAAAAGGTCACGTATATAGATATACTAGCAATGCTAATGTCTATAGCTGTATCTCGGAAAAGAGTGCCCATTGGCAGGAGATACTCTAGATTCTCCATATGCTTGGTGGTACGAGTCTGTAAAAAAATTTTGGTGAAGATTGGTCACCCGCAGGTCTTGGCCCCCCTTGTCAGTACGATTCATCAAGAGAATAGCGATGTCGAAGAAGACCATCCCCAAGCAAACGATCAACTCACGGAGTCTCCCGCTCCCCGCACAATGAGGGCAGGGTTACCTCATTGTAACTCAGTTACAAGCCCATCCGCAGACGCCATGCGTACAACACCTCCTTCCAAATCAAGAAAAAATAAAAATCTACCCCGCAACAAATATACCCCCCGAATACAAGTATGAATCATGACTCAGGTTCGTCTATTCAACCTGATTTAAACCTTGGAAAACCGACAAACCTCAACGTCTTAATGAGCCGAGAATGCTTGACGTATGCTAAAGACAACATAGTACATTTCATCTCGTCGGACTTCGACTTTTCGTCCCCGAATAATAAACTACTCATTGATATCAAGGCAATCGACCCAGAAAAACTGAAAAAACTGGACCCCGACGTAAGTGACGTACTAATAACAGAGGACCGTAAAAGGCTCATCTATAGTTCAGTAATTTGCGACCGAAACGATTCTCCTGTCACTCCCACGAATATGAAGATAAGTTCATCTAATCTCTCGAAACTAATCCGAAAATCAGATATAGAATCCTTCAGAGTTAGTAGAATCGGAGAATTAACAGACAAACTTCCCAAATTAGCAGTAGAAGGAGCATTTCTGAATGAGTTTTGCGATTTTCCTCTGACTATCAGCTTCTGCTACGGCACTTGTAACGTTCCTCCACCCGAAAAGATTGCCTCTATCATGGAGGAAGTTCACTCTAGTATTTTTGGAGGACATCGCGGAATCGGGAAATCATGTAGGCGCGCACGTGAAAAATATTGGTGGAATGGTATGGAGAGACAGTTCGAAGAATTCATAAACAAATGCACAACTTGTCGAGAACACAAACTAATCGGGATTCGGACCAAAGTCCCTATGATCATCACAGATACTTCGATGGAAGTATTCTCAAAAGTAGCAGTCGATACAGTCGGCCCATTACCTCTCATTCCATCGGATAATAGACACATCCTTACCATGGAATGTCAACTTTCAAAATTTTGCTTAGCCGTTCTCGTGCCTGACATGAGAGCCATCTCGGTCGCAGATGCATGAGCCCGACATCTCATCGCTAACTTTGGGGTATCTAGAGTGATTCTGAGCGATAGAGGCACTAGTTTCAAAAATAGGTTGCTTGAGGAGTTATCAAAAATATCCGGTATTAAGCTCATAACAACCACCAGTTTTCACCCTCAAAGAAACGGATTCCTGGAACGCAGCCACGCAATGCTTGGGAGTTACATCCGCACAAAAGCCGCGGAGAAACAAGACTGGGATGGAATTATTCCATTCGCAATGTTCGAAAACAATACTTCATCAGTCCATAGCTCCACAGGTTTCAGCCCATTTGAAATAATTCATGGCCGCAAAGCCCGCACATTGGAAAAACTACCAGATGAGTTCGAATTGGAAACTTATAATTCTTACCTATGTAATTTGATAGAAATTTTAGGCGACATCAAAAGGCCGGCTCGGGAAGATTTAGTACAGTCAAAAGAAAAAACGAAACTCCAATATGACGAAAACAAAAGACCTAGACATCTCAAGGTAGGAATGAGCGTCTATGTCCTGAGGGAAACCTCGCAAAGACAAACTAGATAAATTTCTCAACGGTATATTCAAAATCGAAGGAATTCACAGTAATAATAACGTTCTATTAGAGTCATCCAATGGAAAAACGTTTCTAAAGCATTTCGATAAGGTGAAACGTGCCTTCTGCTAACTAGCATGCGTCAATCTTGATTGTTACAGGTTACCGGAATGGCATCCTGTCAGAGGACAGTGCTGGGTCTTTCATGGCTGTTTTTCTGCAATATTAATATCACGTAAGGTAAATTTAACAAATTATATGAAATAATGCCCCTTTTCAAAAACCCTGGGATTTATTTCGAATATTTTGGTGAAGCTAGAATAATAAACCTGAATGGAAAATCACGGTTACCCTAAATTGTAGCAAACTATTAGAGAGAAAAGATTGGAGAGAGAGACAATTAGGATCAATGCGCGAAGAATGTGCTTCAAAATTTACAGACTGCGACCAATTGATCCCACGGTCGAAATAAGAAACAATGATGCATAACTTGGATCTCTTGCAAAACGACCTGACAGATTTTTTCTCAGTACCATCCGTACCCGAACCTCCACTCTCGATCGGCCGCAATCTAGAGGAAAGAGGTGCACCTCTTGAAATAGTTGGATGGGCGAATAAGAAACTCTTTGGGACTATGGATGCCGACGATCGTGACCTTATCACGAAACAAGTGAATGACCTATACGACCGTCACCAAATTATCTCACTACTTGTTTCCGAAAGAGCCCATATCCTAAGGTCCGAATTGGACAATATCCATAAAACTATGAGGTCTTAAGAAAAGAAAGTAGAAAAATTACACATTCAATTATCCAGGGACCTCGCTACAGCCACAAGAACAACAGAACAATTATCGTTCCGGGAGAACCTCGAGCTGTGGGTAACCGAATTTGAAATGGTCTTACAACATTCTATCTATTCATACAAAACACTGATCAACGCTCTTGAGACAACAGCTAGAGGAGAACTACATCCTTTGCTGCTGAGTCATGAGCAACTTCAGGATCTTTCACATGACGTTAATAACCATAAGACTGGTCACGTGTTGCCATGGGAACAAGACAAAATTACGCCTGAATATCTCTTCTCTATATCAAAAACGTACGTCCATGAAATCAACCAAAAAATCGTTGTGACATTAACCTTTCCACTGGCTGATGATAATCAATTATCACATTATCGAATTCACAGCCTGCCTGGGATGACAAACTCATTCCAAAACCACATGTCATTCGCTTTCGTAATGCTGACATTCTCGGAAGTATTCGTGTCAAAGAATTTTAGGTCTTACATACTCCTACAAAATGACCAATTGAACGATTGCATCAATAGAAACAACACCAAGTTGTGCGAAGTATCAGAGCCGATATACAATAGTCGTATCAGCGATCCCTGCAAATTTGAATTCCTAGCAAAGCAAACGTCTGCAGCTTCACTAGACTGCAACTACACCATAAACTCAGCAACTAAACCATATATCAAAAGATTGCTTTCGACTAATGGATGGCTATTTTCTACCTCATCCTCTTAACGAATGGAAATGGTCTGCTACGACCAAGCCACGAGCGACCTAACACTCAATGGCACGGGCATCCTCTCTATCAATGGGAGATGCACCGTGCATGCCAAAAATCTCACCCTCTACGGAATTAATAAGGTCAATTTAGACTATTCATTCACTTACGAGCCGGAATTCGAATGAGATGTCAGAAAGATGATTTCGGAAGAAATTTAAATAGCCCTCAGCAATAAAGATCACGAAATATCTGAGACCGTCGAAAATTGGCTATCAAGCGGGAATCCGATTGCGTTAGGAGAGATAGAGAATCACTATCGAGAAATATGAAAGCGTAAAAAGATCACAGAAACTTACCAAACCCCACTTGGGATTTTCTTTCCTGACAACAATTTTGGTTGCCATTCTCTTCTGCATAACAATCAGGAAAAAAGAAAATTGGTTAAAAATGAAGAAAATGAGAGAGAATCACAGAATACACGTGATCAGCAACAATGGCACCGACCCCCGTTTACGGCAACAAATAAAACTTAGACGGTATGAACATTCACACCGACCTAAGTTACCACCACCCCAACCAACCCAAGAAATGGTTTCGAGTCGCGCCCTGGTGCTCATGCCGTCAAACCATCACAAGCTCCATTAAGAGACTCCATTCACCAATTTGCCAGAAGTTAAGTGAACCAACGAGATTACCTAGACAAGACGTAGACTACCCATGATTACATCAATAACTCTATATAATCAACTTCCTTGTAACCCAAAGCATCGTGATTCAAGTAACTCCCGATTACTCGATCGACACATGCAACCCGGAGACTGTAACTCATGTAACTCTCAGTTACTTGATTGATACATGTAACCCGGAGACTGTAACTCGTGTAACGCTGGGTTACTCTGTGTAACCCTTGTAACCTGCACACTCGACGTAACCCAACTTGCCACGTACTCGACAACACTCTCTCATCGGAGGTCCTTTCCTTGTGATCCTTGTGCTCAATGGGAGGCCCCTCAAAGTATTCGCAGCTCTCAATATGCATAATTTCATCTCCGAAATTATCTCTCAACAGATCGTAATGATATACAGTAAACTGATCACCCAAAATAACTTTCCCAATCATATATCAATATATTTTGGGAGTATCGCGAAATTTTATATGTAGAAAACGTTTCCCCCTCTTGGTGATAATCAATATGAGTCGAATAATCCAAATTCCATTATGATATTAACAGATAATTCATTACTTCCATCAAAATCACCAGCAATTATTCCAAGACTAAAATATATAATCTGACCATACACATAAACACAATAAGCATAACTCCAAAACTCCACGATCTTAAGCCACTGCCCCGTCCAGATACTAATTATCTCGTGATAAAATAAACGTTGAAGGCCATAAAAATCGTCGGGCTCTATTTCAAGCTCCGGGGCCTGTCGTTCCCAATCACCTGCAAGCCGTGGCTGTCGCCGGCCTGCCGAAAATAGGTCGTTCCAATTGCGATCAGAACGACGCAAGGTCCGCGTTGATGCCCAATTGTCAAACTCAAATGAAATTTCGCAATGAAGACATTCTCTTTTTCCTATTTTTCGAGAACATGACATTCAGATTACTCACACACACGCGATGGAATGGCTTACGAGGCAACCGACGCACGTAGGGCTGTGGCTAAATTCCCCGGGCACGAAGCAGCCTTGCAGTGGCATGGTAGGTCTTAATGGCTCTCAAATCCTCAAACTACGTATTTAGACATATATTACTAACAATTCACTTCCGGCAAATAGAATGGCACCAAGAAGAAACAACTTACGTTTACCCAAGAAAATCATGGTCTAGGTGGTAAATAGAAATTGTCCATCGCGAACTCGAGAAGATTATAACTCCACTAACGAATACTCTAAATTAGCTGCACCCGGTCAAACTGACAAGTCACGATTAAAGACCTCGCGGCTATGAGACTAGAACAGACCAATACCTCCGACGGCACTGACATCTGACAGAGCGCGAACTTGGGAGCATTGAAAGCAGATTCAGCATGATTCCGAGTAAACTCAGCACAGCCGAAATGCAAGGTTGCAACTTTCAATATGCATGCATGACATTCCTGTCTATCTATCTTTCAGAAATCACGTTTGTATGCCCATCATATTATTTTATAAGAATCTATGAGGATTACTGGACATAATTTTGAAATTCACCGACTTATACTGTACTTATTCATAAGCATGTTCTTTAATTATGTTACTGACGTGCAGGATCGATTAATCTGTAGCACGTTCTATATGAATAATGAAAAGGAATCTCCGATCTAAAAAATTTCATATAAACAATTTAATTTGTTATTAACAATTCATTGAAACTAGCTTTTTTTTCAAATATATCTGGAGAGAATTGTGAATTGTAAAATGAGAAAGTAGTTTGAACAATATCCGTCCGTAAATTCCAAAGATAACCTATTTGTTAATAAGATTATTCATGTTAATTTGAGATTCAGCTGAGGAACCAATTAATCTATAGCACGTTCTATATGAATAATGGAAAAGAACCTCCGGCCTGCAAAATTCCACACAAACAATTTGATTTGTGATGAACAATTCATTGGAACCAGTTCGTCTCTCAAATATATCTGGAGAAAATTGTGAATTGTGAAATTAGAAAGTAATTTGAACGAAATCCGTCCGTAAATTTCAAAGATAACCTATTCGATTATAGGATTATTCATGTTGATTTAAGATTCAACTGAGGTTCCAATCAATCTATAGCACGCTCTACATGAATAATGAATAAGAACTTCCGATCTAGAAAATTTCATATAAACAATTCAATTTGTTATCAAGAATCCATTGAAACTAGCTTGTTACTCAAATATACCTGAAGAAAATTGTGAATTGTGAAATTAGAAAGTTATTTGAACAAAATCCGTCCATAAATTCCAAAGATAATCCATTTGTTTATAAGATTATCTATATTAATTCAAGATTCAACTAAGGTTCCGTATCATTCGCACTCTCGACAATACTATGAAGAGGTTTCAGCTTTCTTGTCAAGTCTTTCCAGAACAAACGGAATGATTGTTAATAACAATTCAATATCAAATTATTTCTGAAATTGTCGATTACAACAACAATTATTAGAATGATTCCTAGCCTATAACCGGAAATCTATCTGAACTCCGTGTGACTGGAATCCACAAAGTTATTGAAATTGTTTATCGAATTTTCCCTATGTTCAATAAGAGAAAACCTTTCAAAAGAAGGACGGGTGAATGTTGATCAACATTACTCACCGATACAACAACAATCACGAAGTAGACACCGACTTTAACACTCTACACTCGTAACCATAATTCAAATTTTTGTGCCGATTACCGACTTCGCGTAAGTGATCTAATACTCAACAGATGGCGCCACCATGGACTTTCGGAGTATCAGCAGCTCCCCTCGGAATTTACCGACTCGCGCTAATTGAATCATCTGTCGAGACGAGCGCCATAACTCATTAGTCTTATCGCCACGTGGTGTGCGAGACATCAAGAGAAATGAATACGATTTGGAATCCACTCGCATGAGTCTGAAGAGAATCGTGTTGAGTAAACTTGACGAACTTCGGGTTGCACGATCATCATACGATGCAGCCAAGGAAAGCTGCATAGGGAAGTGTACAGCAGTCGAGACATCTATAAGAATCCACAAAGAAGTTCTACAAGTATATGGCGTGGAACCAGACAACACCCTGGACCACTTGCTACCCCTACCATCGATCATGACACAAACCGAATATCCAGATGATGTGCAAAGGGTGGATACTGCGTCACAAGCATCCGTCGAGGTACAAGACGTGAGTATTTCTGTGGAGCCGGTGATAATAGCATCGATGAAATGTGCCGTGTCCGGTCTTTACACGCGTGGCATAAACGGGCAGCGTGTGCAAAGCGCTAACATCCACCACGTGGACACGATACAGGACAAAACGCCACCTGGCCCTACAGCAGCCGACGCATTGCTTGCTGAGTCACAGCCAGCAGCACGTGTGGTGTCTCCCACACTCCATGTTGTGCGTGCGCACACACCAACGGGCGGAGCCGCAGCAGTGCGCGCGTCGTCTGCTGGGTTACATACAACAGGCTCCCCGCCTGAGTCTGTAACTCACGATGAGCGCGCTCACACACCAACGGGTGGGGCCGCAGCAGCATACGCGTCGATGACTGGGTTACATACAGCAGGCTCCCTGCCTGAGTCTGTGACCCACGATGCGCGCGCACACACACCAACGGGTGGGGCCGCAACAGCGCGCGCGTCGTCTGCTGGGTTACATACAGCAGGCTCCCCGCCTGAGTCTGTAACCGACGATGCGCGCGCACACACACCAACGGGTGGGGCCGCAGCGACATACGCGTCGTCTCCTGGGTTACATACAGCAGGCTCCCCGCCTGAGTGCGTGGCCCATTTCCAGCACATCGACATTGAATTCACATCTGGAAATGATCAGGTGCACAATGCCAGACGGTTCAGTCCAGGAAATGCTACGTGCTCTGGCAGCTGAAATTAGCCTACTGCAAGAATCAAGAAGAAAAGCAGATCTACTCAGCCAGGAACTGGAGAGAGAATTACAACTTCTCGACAAGGCCCAAAATTTTGCCAGCAGCACACGTCTACCAGCAGGACTGACAGTCTCGGAGCCAGTCACCGTACCAACATCAACAA
>JAPYYZ010001150.1:0-16260 GCA_030522705.1 Eretmocerus eremicus
TAATCGGCAGCTCCGCTCTCAAAAAACGTGCAAAGAGCTCCGAAGCTTCATAAATCAAATGTGAACAAAACCATAATATCGCTGCGATACACCTGATACGCTCCAGCGATGCGTGCGATACATCCCATCGATACACCCCATAGCGATACGCCCGGTACACCTTAGCGATACAATCGAGACGCCCCGCGATATGCTCGATGCGCAATTTTGGCCAGTTTTCAAAATGCTCCCAAAAGAATTTGGATTTTTGAAAAATTTTTCTACTTGCGAATTTGGGAACTCTGATTGATAAGCTACAGCCCAGTCACGAGTAGATGCGAGCTTCCGGGCCACCCTGTATGACGCAAGTATACATGCATATAATGCTTCCAGGCGTTCCCATTGTTCTCAAAAATCGCGATTCGGATGAGAAGAGGAGGAAGAGGATGCAGATTTGAGTATGTGTGAAAGTCTCTCTCTTTTTTTTTGATCCAAATCTCTGAGGGATTCGAGAATAATGGGAACTGCTCTCATGCAGAGCGCGCTTGCACGGCTCCGACATGGCCTCTATCCCAGATTTCATATCGACGTAGAAATCGTCGTTTAATCGGTCATTTTGCGCGTTTGTAATGCCATCCAAATACAAATGCTCCGTGTGCTGCAGCTCGTTAGGCGAAGATTCATTTATTGGGTGCATATACAGATGATACGAATACGATATGGAACTAGAGAGTATAATACATAGGGTGGGACAGTCTAAATAGAGAACAACAGATTTCTACGAACATGTATCAGAAGGTTGGGCACCTACTTCCTCGTTTTGTATCTGAACGTTCGAGAGCTCGAAAACCTCTAGTCATCGTATGCGATTGATACTGTTATTTCATGAGAAGAATCTAGTGGTATTCCCATCATCTAATTGAATTCTATGTGTAAAATCTCAGAAATAGTTGATGGGTTCGATTAGATTGAATGCAGGATTGTGTATACCCTCGAATATTGAGATGAATTTCTATCCGCTGAAGTTTCAATCCACGACTCATGTCAAATCCAATCAAGTGGTTTCAATGATTCTTATAGCATTGATTTAATGAACAGACCGAATCAGGGAAGCTTTTTAGGGTTCAATGAACTTGATCATTCCCGACGACTGAGTTGACAATCGTGTTCGTTCATCCATGATTGACTCCAAACATATGGAAGCTGTACCCGTAAAGAGTGTTCATCCTGCGCATGTGCAACTGAAGGCTCCTTTCGTGGCTTTAAAACTCATCGTCGCTTGACATAGGATCAACATGTTTGTGATTGATCATGGATAAACAAATGGGATTTAGAATAGAACTCGGGAACAGAAAGGCGGGAAGAGAGCTTCAACTTCTCAGAATGATCTCGGAGTTACACAGATGAATTTTACAGAACTAGATACCGGATAAGAATCCTTCTAAACGGTGTGGCCCGCTTTTTAGGTAGCATGAAATCACCGGGAAAGGACGACGATTTCTACTTCGATAATCCGTCCGTATAAAATCTGGCATTGAGTTCGCCACCGAGATATTGTTGGAGGTTGATAGGACACATCTCACGGGATATTTTCTCACAAGTATAAAACAAAAGGGAACGCATGAGGTACCGGGTGGGAATTCCCTCTGAAAGCACGGCCCGTGTTTTGGGTCGCATGCACGGAATCACCGAAAAAAACGATTCCTACGTTGATAAAGGCCCGTATAGAATCTGGCATTCATTTCGCCAAGATTCTTTTTGGGGTTGATAGAAGACATCTTGCGGAACATTTTTCCACAGGTTACAAAAAAAATAAATGATAACGATTTTTGCAAATTGATCTCAAGGATAGACGTTCTCGCAAAAATGCTCAACTTCAAACGGCCTTAGCCCATTGGAAAATGAGATATTGACTTGTTTAGGGTTGCAAATCGGAGGTCTCTTTGAGGCCTACAAAACCTGGTTTGCAGAATCGGATCATCTCTCATCCAGTTGGAGCTGGAGAGTCTCAAAGATGAGGCAAAAATCGCTGGAATTCGATCCTGAAAATTTCCCCCGAGAACTCACTGGACTCAATAATTGCCCCATGGACGAATTCTCTCCAGAAGTAGAGGTGTTGAGAGAAACGCGCTCTTGAACGTTTAAGAAGATCAATCTGAGTCGGAGATATGGATTCTTGAAAATAAATCAAAAAAAGTCCCAAAACGGACCTGTTTTGGGCCCTAAGGCATAATGAAGGGTCCGAAATGATCGAAAAAAACGTTTTCGTACTATCTCCATGTAGTGCTATGCAGAAAAAATTTCTCCAAATTTTTCCCAGACCCCCTTGGTTACGGCATTCGTCGAAATGCTCCGAAACGACCCATATATTGATGAAATGAGACAACAAAAAGGTTTATCACCATTATCCCATATCTGCTAACTACTCGTCGAGATTATGCAGTTGTCTCATTTTATCCAAATAATATATCAAGAAAGTTGTGTCGAACACTTTCACAGGGAAAAAGACCTCTTGTAGAAGATATGCAAGAAAGCAGTTTGTCAATTAGCAACAACTGACTAGGCTTTTACATATATGGATCGAAACCCACACCTCTCTCTGATAGGGTTAGTCTTATGAGCTCGACCACAGGTGAGGCATTCTTTGTTGTTAGTATTCATGTGGATACTCATTTTTCTTCCAGGCGCAGATTTCTAAATCTGTTGCTGACAGTCTGGACTCATATCACGGTAAAATGAGCACTTGAGATTGGCCTCCCTAGCACTTAGATGGTTGGTTTTCGAGAGGGCCAGAATGCATATGATGAAATCATGAAGACTGCACTACCCACCTGTCTACCAGTTGCTGCTGATCAAATAGAATTGAATGTGACTAAAAAGGCAAAGTGGTCTCTGAACACAGAAAATACACCCAAGTGTATGGATGTGACAGAAATCATTCTAGAATGAGCATTTGATCAAGACGAAAAGAATCACTTCACGTCAAGACAAAAGGCAACATGATCTCTGAACACAAAAAATACACCCAAGTGTATAGACGAGTCAGAAATCATTTCGGAAGCAGCGATTGATTTAGACGGGAAGGAGCACTTCACGTAGAGGCAATGTTCGGAGACTACTGATATCCTCAAGAACAGAATGATTTGTCGAGTACCAATCATATATTTTTTGAAGTCATTTCACAGAAAAAAATACATGTATGCACATGTATACAAATTGTGATGAATTCGTCAAGAAATTGATTCGAACGTCTCCGAGACTTCCCAATTGCCTCTCTTCAGTTCTTCACAAAAATACTGCCCTGTGTTGTCGCAAAGGTGTCGGTGAATCAATGAAGTTTTCATCACCAGTGCAAAAGGCGAACAGGTAACGTATAAAGTTCAGTCAGTCGCGCATTAGTCGGACCACACACACTCTGATATCATTTTGTCCTCCGTTTTCTTCATTTGCTTGCTCGCGCCTATTGCGCTTTTTTTCTCTCACGGTGATGATGATCAGCGTGAGCCAGTGGGTGATTTCAGAGAGAAATCACCACCGCTCGACCTGGCTCGACCCCCATGTGAGTATGATGGGTATATTATACCCTATATACTTATCGTGTTTGTGTGTGTGTGTGTGTGTGTGTGTGTGTGTGTGTGTGTGTGTGTGTGTGTGTGTGTGTGCGCGCGTGAACAGTGTTTGTGTGTCGTCCATTGATGATCGCGCTATAGTGACCGTGGCGCCGCTAAGCGGCTGCCGTGTGAAATAAGCGAAGTAGCTCACGCGGACGAACCACTCAGTCGATAAGAATGAGCTCTGACATGCCCTTGAAGGTCACATTTTTACGGAAGGGGTTGTCGATGGAGAATCCTAATCAGTGCTAGAATTGTTGTTATTCGAGCTGGTGAGAGGACAGAAGCATTCTTCATCTGGACAACAGAAAATGGGGATTTCCTCCGGCGCGGCTTGTGGGTTCACAGGGTGACGCGAGAAAGCATCTGCGTTTGTATTCTGTAATTCGGGCTTGTACTTGGAAGTATTAGTGTACCCTCGCAATTTCGTTCTCCAACGGTTGAGTCGTCTCATAGGATCTTTGAGTAAGAAGTAGTGTCGGAAGTGTTGCACGGCTGTGGCGACCGCAAGACACTCTCTTTCGGTGGCTGAATAATTTTTCTCGGCTCTCCCTAGCAATTTTGACTCATAAGCAACTGGCTGTTCGTGGCCCGGTTCCTTCTGACTGAGCTGGGCATCAATGGCGAAATCAAATGAGTCACATGTAAGAGTGGAGGCCTCATTCCAGTCCACTGGGGCTAGGACTCGGGCTTCGCATAAGGCTTCCTCCAGGACCTCGCAACTCTTTCGTCATTCTTCTTCGCACTCGAATTTCTTGCTCTTTGGAAGCAAATCGTTCATGGGTGTAGCCTTTTTCGAGGAGTCCTTAACAAACTCAGGAAGGATTTTATGTTTCTTTGGGTCATTGGAGTGGGACAGTTCTTCACTGCATCTAATTTGGTAGGGTCTGGTCTCATCCTGTGTTTGTCAATCACGTGTCCGAAATATTTTACCCCGGGCGTTAAGAATACACATTTTTCGGGTTGAAGTTTCGTTCCAGCGTTTGAGAGCCGACGAAAAACTTCCACGACTTTAGCTGCAGATTCTTTGAGGGTGTTTGAGGGAATTATCATGTCATCTAGATGAATAATAATCTTAATGCCTCGAAGCCCTGGCATTTATGGACCATTAGCCTCTGGAATGAGGCGGGCGCGTTGCATGATCCGAAAGGCATGCATATCCATTCGAATAAATCGAACGGGGTTCGGAAGTCCGTTTCTGGCCTGTCTGGAGGGGTCATCTTATATTTTGTGGAAACTCCTGACAAGGTCAAACACTGAGAAGTATTTTCCCTTGTTCATCAACTCTAGGATCGCTTGTATGTTGGGTGATGGGTAGGAGTCGGGCATTGTTTTTCCGTTCAACTTTTTATAGTCAATTACCAGCTTGTACCGTTTTTTCCCGTCGGGGCCTGGTTTTTCGGCAGAATCCAAAGTGGACTGACCCAAGGGCTATTGGAGGGTTGTATCACATTGTCCTGGAGGAGTTTCGAAATTTGTTCGCTCACTCCCTCATGGAGGGCGGGAGGGTATCTGTACTGTTTGGCAACAGTTGGCTTATTGTCAGTGGTAGGGATCTGGTGTCTGGCGTAGGTTGTTCTTGGAGGTTTGTCTCCTGGTAACATAAAAAGATGGTGAAATTCACGGATTATCTGTTCTAGTTGTTTGCGTCCATGTCGGCAATGATGCAAATGAAGTAGTGAGTCCATGATGAGTTTGACTCGTTCTTTTCTGGTTAGTCTTGTCGACGGGTTTTCGGAATCCGGGCCTGAGTCGAAGGCGTCGGACCCTCCTAAGTTGAAGGACTGAAGTTTTTGAGGAGGTATTACTACAGTCATCTCTCTGTCTGATGTGTTGATGGCCATGGTGTGAAATGTCCCATCCGTTACGGAAACGGAATTTTCTCCGATAAATATACCGTTTTCTGGCATCAAGTGTGGATAGTAGGAAACAGAGGTTCTATATCGTCATCCAATTTTCAAACTAAAAAAATTATGCATACACATCCGCAGCTATGATTGGAGAACTTCACAAATGTTGGCAAATTCCCACTGTTACGACGAGAATATCATAGATTCTTTTAATAGACATCAAAAGGATTGAGGTTTCGAAACACTTATTCATCTCGAAAAAGAGGGTGTAAGTGTGAATAAAAATTTTCGACGAAATCTTGTATGAGTTCATCGCTGCGAAAAACCCTCGGGCAAGAGAAATCTCTCATCACATCTCATTAACATAACTTTGACAGGTGCCCACTGCTGATGCGGGGGTCATCCAAAAATGGATAAGGTATCCACCGAATTGCTCCAACAAGGTTAGAAATGCAAACTTGGCTCGAAAATGCGAAGTATTGCACTGATGGCCTAAGTAGTATCATCTTTGAAAACTCGGATGAGAGGATTCAAAATTGAGGAGGTGAGGATCCACGAGGGAGGGGGCATTCCTACTCGCAGAGTTGAATTTTTGAAAACAGTATAGTGGAGGAGGGAGGGAGGCTGGGGAAGATCAATAAATAAACATGCCTAGTGCGTATGTTTGATGTATACACAAATATAATTGATATTCCCAGCCGAATACGCGTGATCTGCCTTACTCAAGTGGGTCTCTTGAATGAATGGACACAGTTCAAAGTGTACTTGACGCCAATTATATTCACGATTCATATACACTTCAGGATAACACAGTCACCTTCCGCAAGATCATTCGAGGATAATAACTGATGTAGGGCGATGTCCATTTGATCAGTCACCAAATCGTCAGTCTCCCAACGGAATAATCTCAACTTCTTTGCATTCGTTACATTATTGTGATTGGGTATGTCAAATAACTCTGCGAGTGAATCAATAACTTTCCCAATGGTCCACTGTGCAGAAACGAAGACGCTGGCTGCGTCCTCAGTCTTCAATGTTGGAATATGGTTGGGAGAGAATACCAAGAAGTGACGACGATCACTAACTGGAATATCCACGGATCCAACTGATTTCATCTTCAGCTTCATGAGGAGGATCTGAAAGCAAATCAAGATATGTGTATGAAAATCTTTCTTATCTCGTAGATTCTGATCATTACATGTTCGTCCTTGTGCTGTGAACATAGTGCATTTTCTACGGAGTGCAGAATACTTGTTTAACACCAAGGAAGTTCTATCGATGGAGCATGGAGGATGAGAGGTACTCATATTAGTCGATATCCATTGAAAATTCGAAAATAATATGTGGTACAAATGTTTCATGTTCCGTCTCTCTAATGAAGAATGAGCGACAAGAGATCCGTATAATCCGAGTAGATCTGATCATGACCAACTCATTGCAAGAATATGACTCATCCTTTAGAAAGATCACATAGGATATGATCCCAGGTGATTTAAGTGGGTAAATCGCCTGGATTTTACCTTAAGTGATAACCTAGGTTAATAACCTATACATTCTCCCAGGATGATACTCCGTCAATTTCCGGCATTCGCCTGGGATAATAAACCGGTCAAAATCGCCTAGGAGAGACATGTATATTGACCTGCTGAATACAAATCCGTTGTCAAAAATGGAAGTTAGAAGGCTTACTTTTGCGTTACAGTCAAAAACCCCCCCCCCCCCCCCCTCCATGGTCGACTCGTAAGCCCTTTGCACATGTTTCCCAACCGGATGGGCTGTTGTCGTTAACATCACTTTTTGAGAAAATCTGTAGTGGTTTGAGGCTCAGCGCTTATGGCTCTAAGATTGTCGAGCCTAGACTTGGATGAATTTGAACCCTCAGTACATCATGCCACACCCTGCGATACTCGAGTCATCCCCGAAAACCGGCAATCAGAGATTGAGGTTTTCTGGAGAATCGTGGCTGAGGGTGAATGAGTACACCGAGGTTCTTGACACCACTTAATTCAAGTCTCAGGTTCATTCGACTGTTACTGCGAGAATTGTGGAAACTCCAATGCACGTGACAAAATCTCAGAAACCCACTCACACCTTTGTCTGCCCTGGAGACATTCGTCGAGGCGTGAAATTCTGGTGAAGATCATTAAATGTGGGTATTCAGTGCTCTGGAGTTCCCCATGGGTGTGGAACTCACATAAGTCACTATCTGTCATTTTGACATGCCAGCCCTCGTCAGTCGCTCCAATACTCCTTCATTTACCCCTAAACTAGCCTTAAATCATTCATCAAGGGATGAAATGCCGACAAGATCGTGAATGAGGGAGGTTGACGTTACCGGCATTTTCACAGGACCTCCAATTCCGATCTCAGCCTCTTCCGACTACTCATACGCTTCACTACCCTCAGCTCCTGCGACTGTATGTATAATGTTGGGGGATGAGATCGCAGGAGTTTGGATATACTGTTCCTCACACACAATGTACTGTTTTTGTGGAATTTCCTCCGTGGAATGCTTCTGCATCGATGCATAGAGTCTAGCTGTATCCCGATGCTGGATTGTTTGGAACGATTTTCTTAGATGATTTTGTGAACTTGTTGAATTCGACTTGAAACAATTTTTACGGCATGATTCAGCTCATTCAAAACACGAATAACTCCCTACAATTTTTCGCTGAAACCCATCGTTCTGGACGTACGAGCATTCCAAATGGCTATATTTATGTTTTTTCTTATACATTTATATATAGATATAGATTTTGCAATTTTTGTAGCTTCAGAATGATGGTTTTGGCGAAAAATCATCAGAGGTCATTCCGTCACCTCCTACGGAGGAACCCTTTGTAACTACCGGCGAAAAGGGCACTCCTTCTATCTATTGGGGAAGGAGGGCACCTCCCGTACTTGCGGCGAGAATGGGCACGTGTTAGTACTAACCGGCGAAGAAGGGCACGTTCCATATCTCGCGACAAAGGAGAGCACGTCTCGTAGCTCCCGACGGAGAAAGGCACTTCTCGTATTTCGCAACGAAAAAAAAGGGCACGTTTCGTAGCTCCCGACGAAAAAAGATGCCTCTCATATTTTGCGGCGGAAGGAGGCACGCGTCAGTGTTTTGCAATGAAGAAGAACACTTGTCAGACTCGTCTCACAGAATCGTTGCGAAAATGATAAGATGTTGGATGGTATTTCATTTAATGTCCCATCAAGAACGTAAAGCTCTGATGGCCCTCCTCAAGACTGCAACGTTTACAGTGTAGCAAACAGATTGTTGATGGATTTTGTCTGCAAAATATTAATTAGAATATGATAGTCAATCGATTTTGAAGCGATAATTCAGGAAGCTTCAATATAATCACGAAAGAGCACGACGTGAGCTTCTTGGAAGCTACCGGGGATCCTGCCCGGAGCTATTCAAGAACCATTGGAGAACTACTGCGGGAGCTATCCGTCAACTCATGGGAAGATTTCGAGGAGCTAAACGTTGATTCTCTACAAATACACCTGAGCGAGTAATTTGACAAGAGCGTGGAAAGTTTCCTGGGAGCTCCCGGGAAATTTTTCTGATTTCTTCTAAAGCTCCCTAGGAGTTACCAAATCAACTGTTGAATATTTCATGAGAATTCATCGTTTTATTCAGGAGATATTGCGATTTGTTCAAATGGCGTTTAGGGTGGTTGACTCGGAACTCGATTTCATTACAGAAATCAATGAAAATGCACATATACGTGAATATTGATACCTCTAATGGGATATCGGAATTGCAGATCATTTTGCGTGCCGGTTCTGGAATAGACGGTATTCAAAATTCTGTGAATCAACACGGAGAAATAGGGATTTAAGTTTTCTCGCTGGATATCTGGAAGATTGGATTAGAGAAAAATCTAAAAGAACGTGGGAAGTATTGGAGAGAACAGTTTTATAACAGGGAGCAATAATTGTGAGGCGCGTTCAGGAGATATAATCATTTGTTCATTGAATCTGCTCCGACATTGGAATGGGAATCATAGACGACATTCTGACTTTTTCCATTGGTTTGGATAAGATTGTAACCGTTGTTGCGTATCTGAGCTACTTGCGTCTCTAACTCTGCCCCAATGCAATATTTTCGAACGTATCTTGGATTCTTTTCATTTTTATTCTGAGGGCTTGGAAATTAGCCGAAGTGCGTTAAATTTTGATGTAGATGAGGTACGCAATAATATTTCGACGGAATGAGATTGGATTTTTTGAGAATACAAAATTACTCTTTGCAATAGATTGAGGCTACTCGAGCTCCTACTTCCGGCGCATCTGAATGTTTCTACACGTTGCTCAGCTAATTTAGAAGCTTCTTACAGGGGATTTGGAATGGCTCAAGTATGCGCGAAGAAATATTGAGATGCTCCAGAATCGGGAGCTCATAGTTCTCCAAGTTGTCACAATGAGCAACTCTAGATTCTCATCAAATGATATCGCTGCTGTATGGAAATGGAACAGATCAGCGCTTTCTTATCGAAATCCACTGTACACTCAAGAGCAGCCTGAACTGTCCAGGTTACGGAATTTTCTGTCTCACTCGCACTCTTTGAAACTCCTACCCTAACCTACGAGTGCGAGTGAGACAGAAGATGTCAAAATCTGAACAATTCAGACTGCTCCCGAGTGTAGCTCCACTGATTTGAAAGCTTTTGAAATCAGTATCAGAATGCGCTAAGGCGTACAGGAAATATTGAAATGCATCGCCGTTACAAGTTCGACAAGCCGGGATTTGCTATTAGGGAAGATTTTCCATTCTTTAAATATTTAATCTTCATCTCATAAGAATAGAGCGGATCAATCCGATTCGTGAGAGCTCAGCGATTCCCATTCAATTTCAAAGATTTCACCATGATCTTCAAAACGAGTCCAGTAATGTTGAGGGAGTTCCAAAAACATCTGATGGAAACATTCTGATGGAAATTGATTCTTCCATAAAAATTGTGAGGAGAAGGATCCCGATGTCAGTTTCTCGTGTCATTCTTGCAAAACTTTGAGGCGTCTTATGAGCACCGTACACCGAGTACTCCCTTGCTGGAGATAATTGGCAAGGATCCCCGCGGGGATACCGACAGGAGTCCATACAGGAATCTATACTGGAATCTCACCTGGGACCTGAGTGTAGGAAAATTCCAGACAAAAATCATTCTCGAGACTGTAGGACCTGAGAAACGCGTTGCAGGTCAACCATTTGGGGCATGGTGGTTAATATGTTCGGTACTAATTCTTTCTTCAAATTTGCATTTTTCAAAGACTACTCTACGCATCTTACTGTTTTTTTTCGCAAAATCCTCCTCAGTTTCAGTTTTGAATGAGTTGATTGTTATGATATAATCGATGTTTGTTATGAATTTCTTGTATGAACGAATGAACATACTGAACTAGTGGTTATGCATGGGAGAATTTTTTGGCGAGGATACGATTGATGATCATGTGCTGGTGAAACACGAGTGAGAAGTATTTTCAACCGCTGATCACGAGAAAACAGTCAGATTCCAGTTATTCATCGATTTCAGTCTACCATCTTGTTTCACGAATAACGGAAATCTGACTGCATTTTGTGAACTGAGAACCGGAAAACTCCATATTGATATCTCGCCAGAATTTTTTTCGTTCATCATATCCTTGCCAATGAATTTTTTCATGAAGAACCTGCGAATTCTGAATGTTCATTCGCTCATAGAAGAAATCCATAACAGACATCGACTATGATATAACGATCAACTCACTCAAAACTGATACTGAAGAGGAATTTGGGAAAAAAATCCGGAAAAATGTGTGGAGTAGTCTTTGAAGAATGCGAATTTGAATGAAAACTTTGTGACGAACATATTAACCAACATGCCGCAAATTTTCCATCTGCACATTATTCATTAGGTCTTGAGGTCGCGAGAATCATTGTTACCTGGAATTTCCTCAGGCCCAGTTCCCAGGTGATATCCCGGTAGAGATCCTTTCAGGGGATTTCTACCGATCTGCTAATTGTTTTCAGCAGGGTCGAACGGTAGGAAATCTGAGTCCACAAAAGAGGATATGTCCAGAGGGAACAATGATCCAAGACTCACCGATGGAGTTTTAGATCGAGATGCTGACTTTCATAGCAGTTCATGAATATCCTCCCCTGTGCAACCATGGGGAAGGGAACATAGGGAGAGACAAATCCCATGGTCTCGCAAAAATCCGAAATAGAAGAATGCGAAGGTTCTTCTCAGCACGGAATGCTTCAAAAGGCTGAATTTCATAAAGAGAGACGATAGTTCTCAGTTCGAATTGTTATCACATTGATGATGTCTTGTTATCATTTTGAATATGCGAGTATACCAAGTGACGTACATAAATTGGCGCATATTTTCAGACGTATATTTTGATCTGGAAAATGTTGAAAAACAGTTCAAATCTCATCGGAAAGAGTATGACTAAGGTAAAATTTCCTCGCGAATCGAATTTTGAAGTCGAAATTGCAATATCTCTTCTTGGTTCAGAGTTAGGAACTGATCTTGAGATGCAGGTTTTTGCTATCTTGCTGGGTATTGGCCCGATGTGAATTCTGACCATTGGATCGGAAGCTGAGGAAATTTTGAGTTTAGCAGGCTTTCTTCCGTATAAAAACTGATGGAATGTGCAAGTTAATATCGGATGCGAAAAAGTCCTGATCAGAATTTGTGACGCTCACGTGTCACTCTTGTGTCGCTTTGTGACGGTTTGTTCATTCCCCCGGCGAATCGCGTCTGTTGGTCCGGTGGTCTGCTTCTCTGTGAGCATGAGCGAATGATGCGAGTCTAAGCATTTGTGGCAGAATTCTAGTGCGAGAAATGATCGAGATTTGGAGTGTCGTTTGCAGTGGAGCCTGCCGCGATTGGACGGCAAGCGGATCGCAGCTTCTACAGTCGGCAAGGCGAGTACACGCTGACTCATGATTTTGACGCGCGAGGATGCATCGTGGCGTGAGGTGCGATCAATTTACAGGTCTCAGTGCTTTGCGGTCCATCAATTGAGTGCCGTGGAGCTGTCGCAGGGCTACCTTACGGGTTCCGGACGCATGCACGTAGCCTGTCGTCGGGCGCCCTTGCGTCGTCTCGATGCACGAGTAGCAACCGACGCCAGATGCAACAACGTGGACTTGCCCGTGTAAGTTGGTGCATGCGAGTTGATGCGTCTGCTATTGCATGCTGTGCAGGCGATGTCGCTCGGCAACAAGTAAGACATCCTCAAATTGGAGAGGGTCGGAATAGAAATGTGCTGTCTGATGCGAGCCATTCATTATTGAGATTAGTGATTTCTTCATCAAGTGGGGTTCACCCCAACGGGTGCAAAGCCGATGCTGCCTCCACTGCAGGAATGAATCATCGCCCTTGTGCAGTACCGCTCAAGGTGAGTACATACGTGCATCGCGGGTGGAAGGAGGGGGGGGGGGGGGTGAGCTCTCAAAGATCCAATTGAGTGATTGTAAGAAGTAGAAAAAGTACGAAAAAACCATTTCTTGAATTTTGGGGTCACTGAATCCGAATTTGAGAGAATGATCGCTCTAGAATTTCTTCAAATATTCTGTTTAATCAATCGAGTGAGGAAATGAACTGTTTCGCGAGGCAAAAATGTGATCAGGGGTTTTCGAGATCGGTGGATTGGAATCCGATGGGATTAATATCTAGAATTTGTTTGAACATTTAGTTGAAACAGATAAATCATGAAATGGAGGCCATGGACTCCTTCCGCGAGGAAGAAATTTACTCATAGGTTATCCAGGTCACTAAATCCAAACCTAACGAGATTATTCTTCTACGATTCGTTTGAACAATGTTTCTGATCGATTGAATCGAAAGCCCGTTGTTTTCGTGTTAGGAATCACTGCTCATAGGCATTTTGGGGTCGCTCTTCCAAGGCTGAGAGATTTATCATGATTCAAATTGCTTGACTTGTTGAAATAATTGAATCGGGGAATGCACAGCTGTTGCGGGGGTGAAATCTACTCTTTGGTTATTCAGGTTGCTGAATTCGATTCCGGAGGGAGGATTTTTTACAATTTTGTTGAACAATTCGCCAATTAAGCAAATCATGGAATGGACTGCATTCGCAGGGGAAAATTTCACTCACGATTGATTCAAACAATGTTGGTAAACAATGAAATCGCGAACAGTGCTATTTTTTCGTCTTGGAAGAGGAAAGCTCATGGCCATTTTGGAGATCGCTGAATCCAAGGAGGAGCAAATGATTATTTTACAATTTGTCTGAACGGCTTGTTCGAATAATTGAAACAGGAAATGCACAGCATTCGCGGGGAATATCTACTCATGGGTTCCCGGGATCGCTGAATCCAAATCCGATGGCATGATTTCCCTACAAGTATCTGTTTGAACAATTTTCCTAACAAGCAGATCACGAAATGGACTGCGGGGGAAAAGTATACTCGTGGGTTTTCGAAGTTGCTGAGTTCAGATTCGATGGAATTATTGGCCAATGGTTCGTCTAAGCGATCTGCTTGGACTATTGAGTCATGAACCACGGTTTTCGTGGTGGGAAGAATTGCTTATGGATTTTGAAGGTCGCTGAATCGGAGGGCGAGGAAATTGTAATCATGGAACTTGTTGAAATTACTTGTTCAAATAACTAAATCCAGTAATGGACAGTTGTCGCCAACGAAATTTACTCGTCAGTTTGGAGGTTGCAAAATCCAAATACCACCAAATCATTTCCGTACAATTCCTTGAAACATTTCATTCAGAGAATTGAATGATGGAATGGACTAAATCTGATGAGTGCTCGTTCGCAAGCCCAGAGAAAATTCCTCGCACGAATCAACACATATCTGAAAACCTGACATCATTGATCCATTGTCTGTGGATGCGGATGTCAGGTATTCAAAATGGACCCCCTCTCGGAATCCCGATAGTACTGCTAGGGTACGTTGGGATACTGATGGATTTCCGCTAAATTACTGGTGAGAACCGCGAAGGCACTGGTGGAGTACCGCTGCGGTACTGATGGAATACCCCTGAGGTACCGACAAAGTACCAGTAAGGTACTATTGTAGTGATACTGAGGTACGAATGGGGTGCCGCTGGATTACTGGTGGGTACCGGAAAGGTATCAATGGAGTACAGTTCTGTTAAGACAAGATACCGCGGCGGTTCCGTGAAAGTACCACTAAAGTACCGATAGAATACTGCTGACTTCTGACCAGTTTGCGCGAATCTACTGATGGAGTACCAGTAAGGTATGGATGGAGTATTGAATTTCTCCTACAATATCGCTCAAGTACTGATGAAATTCTGCTCGTTGCCTCAAGCAGAGTCTGTACTGATGTATTGAGGGTAGGAAATCCACTGACCAGATTTCGCTTGGATTCGGCACCGAGTTTGATTGTAGTGTCGAGAAGGTCTAGTGTCATCCTCGTGAGCCTCGGTCACTCTCGTGTCGAGATATAAACACTTGCATTTTTTGGAGTTGAATACGTCATCTCATTCTTTCATATTCTACACGCTCCAGTGTTCACAACTAGCGACCTCCCTGATACAGGACCCTCGCACGAATATTCTCCTACGCGAATACCCTTGACTGTAGCTCATGGGTGGGCCTTCACGTATTGATAATCGTACGCGAATCCACCTGTCTGGGGCCCATGAGCGAATCGCGGAGCTTTGTCCATTGTACACGAATTTTTCCAGCTCGGATGCATTCCAGGCACATTCGTACGCGAACCTCCCTGTCCGCGGCTCATACGCGAACCGGAAAGTTTTGGTTATCATATGCGATGCTCCTGGGCCCGGGCCGAAGCGCGGATATTCTCGTACGCGAATTCCCTCGTCTGTGGCTAATGCGCAAGAATTTGAGTTTTGTTCATCGTACGCAAGTTTCCTGGGCCAGTCTTTGCGCGGGTATTTTTGTACGCGAATCTCCACGTAAGGCGTTCATACGCGGATCGGGAGAGTTGCAGGGGATGGGAGGTTGAGCCTCAGCTCGAGGACTCTTGCACCTAACTCACATAAGAAACCAGAAATTGATCAGTCTGAAATACTGAGGGAATATTTCAGGGAACTGAAATGTAGTCAGGATGATTTCTGCCTGGTAGGGAATAACTCGTTCAGAATCAGCCTCTGGCAGTGAGATTGCACAGCAGTAGAGAGTGATATTCGCGGACGTCGCCAGGCTCAGGAAATCTGCGCGCGCTAACAAGAATGCGAATATTTGTGTAGGAGCCACGGACGTAGGGATTCGCGGACGAGAATATTCGCTCACGAATCCGGGTGCGATGGATTCGCTTACGATGATCAAATTTTCCGTGCGTGTGAGCCGCGACAGAGAACTTACGTACAAGTATATCTGCGCATGAACCCGGTATCAGAGAATTCGCTTATATGATAACAAGGACTCCCTGGATCACGTATGAACGTCTGACATGTATATTTGCGAATGAGCCACAGTCAAGAAGATCCGCGTACGGGAGGAATTCGCGCATGGACCCGGGCCCAGGAGATTCTCGTATGATAATCGAAATCCTCTGATTTGCGTATGGGCGGCAAACGAAGAGATGTACGTACGAGAATATTCGTGCACGTCGCTGGGCACAGGAAATCCACGTACGATGAAGAAAACGCGGGAATTCGCGTATGCGCCGCAGACAGAGAAATTCGCTCACGTGAATATTTGCTCGTGCATCCGGAATGGAGGAATTCGCGTCCGATAAGCAAAACTCGAAGGTTCTCGTTCGATCCTGTAACGGGTGCATCAGCATGCAGGCGCTGCGCACCGTAAGTGCCGCGATAAGTAGCTGCGACTCGGGCGGCCGGATAGCGCAACGAGTAGCGTTTCCG